>BCKE01000075.1:104269-157854 GCA_001600495.1 Pilasporangium apinafurcum
CGGACACGGACTGCGAAGAAGCAAGCACGACAAAGAATACGCACGCGCAAACGTCAGCGTTATCGTCTGCGACGCAAGATTCGGTTTCTGTTGAGAAAGGTGTCACGGATGGTCAATGATATGCACCAGAAGCTCTCGCGGTGGCTGAGYGACAATTATCATGAGGTACTGTTACCAAGGTTTCAGACAAAAAAAATGTCTGCGAGATATGTACGTGAGGAAGTTGAAGATGCAACACCAAGAAACTTATGGGAGCCAGAGGAGATGCTGACAGTACGTGGACGCAAGCGCAAGATTTCAAGTCCGACGACGCGGATGATGTTGGCTCAGTCACATTATCAGTTCAGAATGCTCCTAACACAGAAGATGGAGCGCACAGGCGGACACTTGGAAGAAGTCTGTGAGAGATACACGTMCATMTCGTGCTCACGCTGCGGGAAGATCAACAAGAGACTCAGTGAAAGCGAGACATTCAAATGCAAGAAGTGTACGTTTGATCATGATCGTGATGTAAGTGCCGCAAAGAACATCTTCCACAAGAATATCGGCGGATCTATCTTGCGCGAACACTTYGCCTGATAAAGCAAAAAAATATCGAAGTCGCCTTCTTCGAGGAGTCCTGCCAGCTTTACTGGTGTTATAGGCCCAARAGGGAGTAGGTGTCCGGTACTTTGGTATCTTTGGCATCTACTGGGAACTCCTTAGGCGGGCGATATCGTTACCTGGTACTCTAGGAAGAAAACAACAACTAGACCTGAAGATAGATCTTATACACTTGCTTTTGGGGATGGATTTCTTGATGGAATCTGAAAGCCAATAAAGAGAGAAGCGTTGGGAAGTTTTATCAACAGAGAAGAACGAAACATGAAAAACATGCATCAAAATTGTATCTTTGTTGAATATGGAGGGTCTGAACATGAATTGTATGTAAAGTGACAAAAAGGAGTAAGACAGGAGGTGAATTATATACTACATATAATCGCCGATATAGAATTCTTAACCTTTATTCCGCCATTTCTCCCACTAGTGGGATAGAAACTTGTTTTCAATTCTTCGCAATAAGCTTTTTTCTCCACTACCCTTCTTCTCAAGAAAGGATCCAGGTCGATGACAGTACATCTCCGAGGAGATCAACATTGCTTCCGATCTCAAGGACATCAAGCCAGGACTGTCCAGATTGATAGAAATGACACGTAAAAAGCAGATCTCGAGGATTGCAGTTACCATCCAATATCAATTTGAGTACGGACTCGTCGCACAAATATGTAAAGAGCATAACATCCAAACCATGGTTCACACTGATCAAACGATCCAAGATAGATGAACCAAGTCCGAACAGTATCTTGAAAGTGAAGTTGTATCCAACAAAGGAGCAGAAGCAACTTCTCAACAAGATGTTTGATATCAGAAAGTCTTGGAGTATCCTCACTGATAGAGATGTCAACGCTGCTAGAACACATCTTTTTCAAGAATGGACACCTCCAGTAGCATCCCACTAAAGAGAAATACGAAAATATGATGGTACCTCCTGACAATTACGTTCCCGATACTGTCATTGGGATCGACCCTGGTATGCGATCGCTCTGCACTGTCATTCGTGTGCGAGAAGTTGATGTGGAAGAGAAGGAAGCGAAATGCAACGGAAGGATACCCAAGCAAAGTCAAGTGAAAGAATCGAAGTAGAAGCGACGAAAGAAACGAAAGAAGAAAAGGAAGAGGAGACGCAAACACGGCGTTCGACGCAAGCGAACCAGTAACCAGCAGTACGATATTCAACAGATATCTATGCGAGAGTACAGACATCTCGCCAGGATGAACAAGTGTATGTTCTGGTACGAGAACTTGAAGAAGAGAGAACATGCGTACGGAAGGATTATCCGAGAGATGCCTTCGTTCAAGACAGCATCATATGAGCAGTATATGACAAACGTCAAGTATGTGTGAAGACATCTCGACTTCTTGGTGAGCTTCTGTGGATCGCATCCATTTCATAAATGGCATTTCCTTCAGTTCAGATTTAGTCGGAAGACGTTGGCACATCTGGCAAAGCGGTTGGTGTCTACGTCAAGTCCTCAGGTTTGCATTGGTCTCGGTGACTGGAGTCAACAGGACTTCGTCAAGGGTCACGTACATGGACTCGTGAAGCGGTTCGCACATGAGCTGGTAAAGCGTGAGATCGTGCTGCAGATCGACGAGTACTGGATGAGTCAGTGATGCTCCGAGTGCTACCAGCAGCTTGAAGAGACGCTATTCCCGATAAAAAAAAGGCTGATGGAAGCACAAGCGTCAAGTTTTCCTGCCAGGTTCTTCACTGTAACAACAGCGAGTGCAGAATCATGTGGAAACGAGATGTGAATACGTCAAAGAACATCCTTACATTCGCTATGTGTCTCCTACATGGATTTCCAAGACCGCCAGAGTTACGACGAGGAAGAAAGAATGTAGGAAGAGAATAGAGTGTAGTCGTCATTCACATCCTCAGTTGTGCATACTTTGGAGTGGTGGTGTACAGCTGCAAAAAATTGCCTGTCACTGTGCTTCCAAAGATTCATTGATTTCCTGCCAGCGATCATGATTCTTGGATCTTGAGGCATCCATAGTACACACTTTGTTCACACTGGTTTCACTTGACAGGGCTGTTCACCAACAATCATTGACTTGAAACGATACCAGTACGCCAACGGCAACTCTCATCTCTTGTTTCTCTGAACGAAAAAGGAGATGACGATCCAGCAGTCCATCAATTCAAAAGCGGTGCTTCAGTATTGTTCTGATCCAAAAAAGACCCAAGTAATCATCACGTCATATACACATAAAATTAGGATAAATCCTAGTTTTAGTTTTACATCCCATTCTTCCCTTTCGGCTTTTCCCCTCCCCCCCCCCTCATTGTTAACAAAACTCAACATGCGGCGCCAAAGCCTCCGGCCGCGGCAGATTGACATCCATGCGCGCATGCGCATCATCCGCTCGGCGGAGGATCTTGAAGTGGACGACGACGGCGCATCTAGTAGCACCGGTGTCGCCGGTACTGGCTCCCAACCACATGCATCTTTCGAAGAGCTCGTCGCTGTAAGTTTCCTCCTTTTGTGTATACTTAAACAAGAACAATACATAATAAGGAGCACATTTTGGATAGGGACTGGAAGACTACTCGTCAGCATCAAAACATGCGGCGGCTGCCGCAAACAAGCGCAAGAAGAAGAACATCCCCATTCCTATCATCTTGACCGTTGATTCTTATGACGACGCCATCCCGGACGATTTCGTCATCCCCACAAGTTATGTGCGTTTCCAAGCACTCCCTCAACCTTCCTCCTCCTCTATTGACACAGACAGTCAATTGCAGAAAATAGAAATGGATTTGGAACTCGCAGAGATCAAATGGCTGCGTAAACACGTGAAATATGGTGTCAATGGCGATCCACGGTATCAATTGACACTCGACCAATTAGCGAAGATGCTCGATGTATTAGAAAAAGCGTCTGCGTTGATCAATCCCAACGTCATCACCTTGGCCGAAGCAGAAGAAGTGCTAGCGAAGCAATTAGGGATGGTCCGCACGCCACTCAATAAAGCGACGGTCGATGTCTACAACTACTGGGCTCAGAAGCGGCTGGCACTCAAGCGACCGTTACTGCGCAAGTACTGGCCACAGACACCATTAAACGACACGAATCCGCATTTAGTGTTTCGACCGCGCGAAAAAGAGAGGTATAAGTTGCGCAAGCACCGCAAGAATGACATGGATGGATACCGAAAACTCCAGCAACTACGTACAGACTTTGAGCGAATCCGCCATTTGATGGACTTGGTTAAGCGCCGAGAGAAGGCAAAGCGATTGCAGATTGATTTTCTGGATGAAACTCGCAGGCAAGCGATACATGAATTGACAGTGCGAGATGGGAGTGTACGAAAACCAGTGATTCCAGTCGATGAAGAACGAGAGCGACAAAAGAAGAACAAAAAGAAGAAGAAGAAGAAACATCGTCGAGACAGTGAAGACAATATCATAAGTGGTGGTATAATCAATGGCACAGGCAGCGATGGTAGTGCGACTGGTAACTTATCCGCAGATAACAGCAAACCAACTGGTATCACCGCGGGAGGTGCAGCTGACCTAGCGATGGAAAGTGGTCGTATCTTGACGTTTATGGAATACGACACGTCACAAAATTTCCGCATGTGTGGTGAAGAGAATGATCCAGAACTGTCAATACCATACTACCCTTCCTATCCAATGTCTTCTTCACATATAATGGCGAGTATGTTCATGCAACCACCCAAGTATCGTTGTCGAGGTCGAATCGGTCGAGGTGGTCGACTGGTGGTTGATCGAATCCCTGTACCGTCGTCCCGATACTATGCGCCGACTGAAATCAATGCAACGATGGCCAAGTTTGCCCAAACATCTACCGGTCAAAATAGGAGCACTAGTGGTGGTAATATTGGGAATGGAGCTGTTCAGAGTGAATCTCAAGCTGCTTCGATGGGCGAAGCGATCAACAGTGGCCATGGCGGTGCCATTCTCGTCCATGAGACCTCTTTTCGGCCGTTGATGGCTAAGCTCGAGCAAGTAACAACAAAACGGGTGGAAGAAATTTACAACATGAGCGACAGTGAAGACGAATTTCTGGAACCACTGACGTCGTCTGTCTACGAAACGACCACATCGCGGAAATCGGCGAGTGGAAGTGGAAGCAGTGCAGGTGGCGGGAAAATGCATCCGAATGTCTCACCACCACACATGCTCAAATTTGCGCTTGATATTTAGGTTTCCAGCTGCGTTTATGTAAAGAAAACAACAACATATAATGAAGAATAGGAAATAGCTTGACTCTTTTGGTGCATTTTCTTACTGGATCGTTCACAAGCGCTTCTCATTTCTCTTCAAAGTGGAGTCCTGTGTTAGCTCTGCAAATGGTCGAACAATCACCTAGCAGTCACAACAAACAGTGAGCATAAACCAGGAAAATACCAAGACAAGAGAAGCAGATCGGCTTACTGTTGACGATACCGAGCGCGTAATAATCTCGCTTCTTCGATCTGGGAGAAACGCCGTTTTTGGACGTGAAGCTATGGAGCTATTCATGAGAGACGAGTTCAGCACATTGTGAGCCATTTGATGACTAATAGCCTAGCAGTTAAACAGAGGGACAAGCAATACGCACTCTTCGGATCGATTACTATTCGATAGCGGCTTCTTCTTGAATGTGTTCGGTGTGATGGAAGGACCGTACACGACTTGATCGGACAGCAACGTTTTTCTCAGTGGGATTCGATTGCGTCCATCATCCAGATTGACAAACGCATGTTTCACATCTGCCCCAGCCCAATTATTGTTGTTTTGATTAAAAATTCTCAATGCAACCTCCTGTCGATGCTTCCTCCGTTTCGACGCTGCCGTAGTGGATGATGGAAACGAGAACTCGCCAAATACATCCAAATCTCCAAATTGCTGCATGAAAAGCGAAGGTAGTTGCTTATCAGCTGCTGGGTTCGGTGGTTGATCTGGTATCTGGTGGTTGTGATGAAGATTATGGTTAGTATGATGCCCATTCAGTGCATGTGCTCCAAATGCAGCAGTTCCATGACTAGATGTATCGTGTTCAGGCGAAGACGGACCACCCGGGAAACCATAGGGAACTGTCTGATCACAGGCAAGACAACGCATTGGTGATTTCATCACTGCGCCCATCGGTGTAGTGGGGACTCCTGAATGGTTTGTTGCCTCCAATATATTCTTTTGCAGTCGATCTATTTCCGATCGGTCCACTTTCGTTTGCACCACTTTGGTGAGCCGATCAATCACGTCTGCTGTCGTTAATCCTGACAGTTTGGCGCGTAAATCATCGACAGTAGCAAGCATACGAGTAGTTGAGTCGTTGGCTTTTGCGTTGATCTATTATGTGCAAGCGCTAAATTAATCGATTTGGTTCAGTTCCAATGATTAAAATGTCGAATCATACCTGATCGCTTAACTCCTGGATGATGCGCATGGTGTCTTCTTGACTCGGGCAGGCCATCAACTGCTTTCGCAGTTCTAATTCGTCATCCTTTCGCTCATGAAGTTCACGATGCAGTTGATCAATCGCTGCTTGCTGCCGTGCAAATACCTGTTCATACTTTTCTTGTTGTGTTTCAAAAGCCTCCAGCAAATTAGCTGTACCTTGTTCCATTTGCTGCAGTGTATTGGTCAGGAAACTGGTGCTTTGTTGAGTCGATTCCTGGTCTAGTTCTACACGTTGACTGAGGTTGTCCAACTGTGTAAGCAAATTACGCACAGTTAGAAGCATCTCTGCACCTCGGTCACTATGTAAAGCGTCCACATCCTGATTCAGTAATGCTAATAATTCCATCAAAAGTTGCAGAATTTGACTTGTTTCTTCAAGTAGCTTGGTTATTTCGAGTGAAGGCGTATCAGGATTTACAGGCTGTTGTTGCTGGGCAATCAATTGAATCTGAAATTTCAGCAAATCTTGCTTGAGCGCTTCCAATGTCGTGGCATTTGCACCAAAGTCACAATGGTCGCGCGCGTTCTGCAGCCACTTGGTGGCGATGTCATCAAGTTCGTGTTTTGAGACGAAATCAGTGGTAGCAAAGGCATCAAAAGAGGTTTTCGAAGCGAAATGGTTTGGAAGATTATTGATTTGCGCTAATAGATCGACAAGCTGCTGCTGTTGACCCGTCTGGCAGATCAACATACTAGCGGACAACTCCTGAAGCTGTCGCTCAAGATCGCGTTGTTGCTGCTCTTGCTGCTTGAACAGCTCAAGTGGCGTGTATAGTTGTTGTTGCCGCCTCAACTCATTCATCTGCAGATCACAAACCGCCAATACCTCCGTATGCCACTGTGCTCGTGCATTCTGCAACAAAAGCTGCATTTGTTTTAGCAGTTTGGCGTCTTTCAATTGTGCTTCCCGCCTTCGGGCATCTTCAGCTAGCTGCAGTTCATGACAGGCCACAAAGAGACTCGTCTTCTTCGAAGGTCGTTCACTTGTTATTGTCGTCATTGCCGATGCAGCTACTTCCTCGCTTGGCGCAGTGTTGCTGTTGAAACCCGATAATTGTGCAATTTGTTCGTCTATATCGCATTCACTCAATCTACTCTCTACTTCTTCGTTTTCTTCGTGGGTTTGTGCCATCGTTTCTGTTAGTATTGTAGTAGATCTGCTTTCGTTTACTTCTTGCTGTTGCTTTTCGTGTGCATCATCGTTATCTACATCATCATTCACTTGCCGGTGTGATCCTGCTCTAACAAGAAATTTTGCCTCATCACTCTCCAGCTGCATGAGAATCGCCTCGTTTTCAGTCAAGACATCACTAATCGATTGGAAACGCGCTTGCTGTTCATGAATCTTGCTCACATCTGCTACATCATTCGATCGAAAGAAGAGCTCCAGCACTACATTCAACTGTCGTGAGATCGTCATGATATAATACTCGAGCTCCTTGCTATCGGGTTCAGTCATGACATTGGCAGTAAGAGGTACTACCGCTTGTTCACTGGCAGTCGTAGCCGAAGCAGCAGCTGCTGCTGAAAGCGCAGCGGTGGTTTCGGCTGTGTTGGTGATAAGCTGATGCATTGAGTGGAATTTTGTGGTTACATCACCAGTAAGTGTCTCAACTCGCGTCTCCATCATTGCCATTCGATCCATGAAGCTCCGGATGAGCGTGTCAAACACAGAGCCTTGCGACACAAAGAACGTCGTCACATCATTTTCTATATTGTCGAAGAGAGGCATCAGAGAGAGAAAGAGAGAAAGAAAGGTGAAAATGCAAAGTATATGCGGGTTTTAGAAATACAGATAACAAACAGTGGTGAAGCCAAGTTACTTGTGTCGTTTCATGTCCTTCACATCTAATATACGGTGATATCCTTAAATAATTTGCGATACATTTATTTATGGTAGTGTGGGATTTAACATGAGGCAGGGATTTGTATGACATCAGTTGTATGCTCTTTGAGCAAGCACTTCGCAAACAGGAGGGTGGCACATAGAACAATAAAATTCATCGCTTCATTGTATGCTGGTGATGGATATGGCACAGATACCGAGGCAATTGTCGCACTCCTTGTTAATCAATGGATAAGATAGGTGGAGGTACAGATGCAACTTCCGGTGGTAGGATCCCTTCAAGGACAAAATGCGATAAGCACAGAGTGTTAAATCAGCAGCAGAGTCCAGCGTTGCTCGGCTTCTGAACATCTCTGCTTTTAAAGAGATGAATCTACCAAGCATGACCGAAAACATTCAGAAAATAAGAGATTAGTTCAAGGCAATCTTCATAGATAGAACAAGACAATGCCAATTTGACAGAAAGGAAAAAAAGAAAGTGCGGTATTAACGTGATGGACATGAGTATCACCAGCGCCTTGCTTTGTGCAATGTTGTGTTTACGCGACATATGCAGACCAGATAGGTTGGCATTCTTGCGGGAATTGAGCTGTTTATGGTGAGTGAACGGTGATATCAGTCGTCAGTAGTCTGCATGAGGAATCTAAGAAAAAATTTTATGAAAATGAATGATGGGTGGCGATCATATAGTGTCCATTCTCAACAACGCTGGGCGTTTCAGGTCCAAAACTCCAGGAGCCAAAGATTTATTAATGATTATTTTTAAAATAAGAATCGACAATTGGATAGATCCCCAATTGGTTCAGTCGACCCAAGTCCTCTCCCGCAGAACTAATAAGCTTTCAAAGCAAGTACATTTCTCTAATCTATAACAACAACAAAAAGTATCCGATGTGTGTATAAGCCCATTACGACATAAGTCACTTGAATATGATGAACAACAAAGTAAAAATCCCACCCATTTCGCAAACAGCAATGCAATCGTTTTAGTTAATCGACTTGTTTCTTCCAACTGTTCAGGCTAAAGTGGGATCAGTTCAGCGTGTAGTGGGCAGGAAGAGCGCTCTTCTCCTCATTCGCACCACCACTAAGCAAAATCGTTTATGATGACAATGCTTCGCTCTCTCACCTGGCTGGTTGTTCTTCATGACCTGGTCCATTAGCTGCATGCGATTGGGCAGATGTTTCACAGGATCAAAACCGTGTCAAAGACGATTCTGATTGGTACAAATTTTGTCAGTAAGCTCCTCACATAGTAGCCATAGGGGCCCACTTCAGTTGTCCACGAGAACTTTGTGATAATCTTTTGACTTGGTTTTTGTATTGATGGTGTGCTAACTAAAAATGTTCTTTATTTTGTTCAAACCAAGTGGTACATATGTATGTGTATCACCAGGTCATTTCAGAATCCACCAGATCCGAAGTAGCAGTCCCTTCGATCATAATCATCTACTGGATCTGTACGACAATGCTTGGATTCCAGCGACTCTTGTCATGGTTGGCATTGCTGCTATCATTGGCTGTGCTTGTGATTCACACCAACGCAGACACAGAAGCTGAACAAACGAAAGTGCCCTTCAGTGATTTTGTCGGGCTGACTTGCACCGTGACCAGCGATTGTGGCTATTTGCCCAGCCTCTCTTGCATTGATGGGTGCGTTCAAGTTGCTTCTGCTACAAATGCCAAGAAATAGAAACTAATCTAAGCCGTATGAATGTTGTGGTGATGCACGTATGCAGTGTTTGTGACTATTGTCGACAAGATACCGATTGTGCTTCTAGTCCGACGGACCGACACAAGCGCTGCCACATTGGCCTCATCTGGGACGATGCCGCACAGCAATCATTGCCACAGATGGGCATCAATGCCAATGGTGAACCAGTGGCAGTGGGTTTCTGTGTGGAGAAAGACCTTTTCGCTCCATTCACTAGGACGGATTTTATAGCGACGCTAATGGCATTCCTAAGTACAGCCATGGGGTCGGGTGGTGGCATTGGCGGTGGCGGATTGTTGGTGCCATTGTACATTTTTATCACCGGGTTCAGTCCGAAGCATGCTATCCCGCTTTCCAAAGCTACGATTTTTGGTAATGCGGTCGCGATGCTTTTATTCAATTTCGTACGCAAGCATCCAAGTACGTTGCTCATTTTTATATGTCACGTGACTTGTATCAAAGCTCTTATTCTTCTTGTTACTTCCACTAGATAAGCCGAATGTCCCGATCACCGACTTTGCTGTGTCGGTCGTGATGGAGCCCATGACGCTCGTTGGGTCTATCTTTGGTGTGATGCTGAACCACATATTGCCCAATTGGGTTATCCTGCTATTGCTTATCACGTTATTGTCCTTTATCACGTACAAGACCTACCTCAAGGGAAACAAGGTACATTTGCATTTGTACGGCTGTTTATACTAGACGAAGTGCCATTGTTAACACCGGATATGATGTAACTGACTAATCAGATTCGAGGAAAAGAAACAAATCGTGACGAAGCAATCATTCGCTCAACATTGAGTGGCAAGCGAGGACGTCGCTGGTCCATTTTTCGCGTGTGTTTATTGCAAACTTATTACTTAGATGTGCAACAAATGTCTTGTTTATTGTAACGTGCTATTGTTGCGTTTTGGAATAGCATTTCGATGTGGAGACGGCGGCAAAACATTGGTTAGCCATCACACGTCGCAATAAGAAGCAACGGCAGATCCAACGCGAAGATGAAGAAGATTTCAAATCACTCCCACCACTTCCATTTGGTATTGAATGCAGTGGTGCCAACGGTTATAACAAGAGCGCAATGCCATTGGTGAATAAGGCCACACTATCGACAAAGCCAAATGGCATATATGGCACATTTGCAAACGGTAAGTACTTGTAAATCACATCAAACGTATTGATTGAAGAACCTAATGCTTAATATTGATTACTAGGTGTGGGAGACGATAGTATTTGGCCATCTATTCGACAATCGATTGAGCGCCGCGAAGCCCGGACGTTCCCAATAGGTCTCGTTCTCCCTTTGATTGTCTCCTGGGTCATCGTGTTTGTCCAAGCGCTGCTACGTGGTGGCCATGGTGCGCCCAGTATTATTGGCATCGAGTGTAATTCCACCAACTACTGGCTGGCCACAATCTTTCCCTTGGGGATCTTGATCGCATTCACATTGTACACCGGCAGGCAATTGCGATTAGAGAACCGTCTAAAAGTTCTGAGCGGCTACAAGTTCACTGAAGGTGATATCCACTGGACCAAGAAGCGCGTGATCTGGACACCACTGTGTTGTACACTCGCCGGTGTAGCCGCTGGGCTCTTGGGGATCGGTGGCGGGATGGTTAAAGGACCGATTATGCTTGAAATGGGTATGCTTCCACCGGTTCAATCGGCCACCACGAGCTTCATGGTGCTGTTTACGTCGTCATCAACGACTTTGCAATTTGCGATCAATGACCAGTTCCCTGGTACATTGCAGTATGATTACATCGCGTGGTTTGCGTTTGCTGGGTTTCTTGGAGGGTTGTGTGGGCAGAAAGTCGTGGCATATTGTGTGAAGAAGTACAAGCGTGAGTCTATCATCGTTTATCTGTTATCCGCCGTCATTGGACTATCGGCCGTGGCGATGGGCATCATTGGCTTCCAATCGACGTTGAAAGACATTAAGTCTGGTTTGCATTTGGGCTTCCATGGCATCTGTGGGACCGATTAGCAATAGAGAGCGAAAAGCAGTGCATGGAAATAGAATTTGTAAACAACTAAGATTGACCACGCCTCGTCTCAGGGATCAGTGCGATACCAATAGATACCGGTAACTTGGGGAGGATTTCCTGTTCCGTTGTTTAAGTTCGACTTGACCAGCAAAAGTTAGCCTAAGACTAGACAACCACGGAGTAGACATTTCTAACACCTGGATTCATCAAGTCCAGGTAAGTAGGTGCTTATTCTTGAGGAAGATGTTTCTATTGTGATCTTTGCCTTCCTTTTGCATCAATACTACCGCGTCACGCTTTCTAGACAATCACTTTGACTTAGCCATCAGCTGTATCTCCTCGAACATGCACTGCCATCGCTTCGCATCTGTTATTGAAAAGAAGAATGGTGGAGAAAATAACTCATTGCGGAGAATTGAAAACAAATTTCCGCTTCTATCGATGTGGGTTTGTTTGCCTTAAAAAGCACGTCAAAGTGTATTCTAGAGGTAGGAGAAATGGGGAATAGAGTTAATGCATTGCTCACGACTACCCAAAGTTGGCTGTAAGGAACACAATACAACGAAGACTTGTTCTCAGTGTGGGAGAATCAACCACGGAATGAAGCACTAGAAAATCTCTGACTGTCTTTACTGCAAGTTCGTCCTTGATAGAGATGCCGATGCTGCTAGAAACACCTTTCTCAAGAATAAACACCTTCTCACCTGGATTCATCGACGCCAGGTATCGGAGATGGCTACTCTGTGGTTCGCTAGTCTTAAGTAGTTTTTGCTAGTCAAGCCAGATCCAAGCAACAAAACAGGGGATCCTCCCTGAGATACTTTCGTATCTCATATGATTCCTGAGGTGTGGGTTAACCATTCTATTTTTTTTTGCGACACGAGCAGATCATTTCAGAATTGCCAACGGCAGAAGCGCAATGATGTCCACCAAACGGCTTCTGCTGCCGCTGCTGGCGATAAACACTATATGCCATCACACTGTATGGGCCACACCGCTTGAGAATTCATTGGTCCCTTCTCGTACATGCAGCAGCAGCAACGACTGTGGATATCTTCCCACTCTCGCGTGCATCGACGGGCAAGTAGATTAGTTGTTGTCTCAGTTTGTTAGCTACTTTTCATCACAAGTGTTACCTCTTGCGATAGTCGGTGTCATTTCTTACTAACCGACGCGATTATATGTATATTTCAGGTTATGTGCGTCCTGTCGAACAGATCGCGACTGCGTCGATGACCCCCATGACCATTCAAGGCGGTGTCATCTTGAAAACGACAATGATGAAAATGATCCACTCGCAGGACTTTGTGTGGAAAAGAACCTTTTCACACCATTCACATGGAATGATGTTGTTGCAACGGTCATCGCTTTCTTCAGTACGGCGTTAGGCTCGGGGTGTGGTATTGGTGGTGGAGGATTGTTAGTGCCAATGTATATATTTATCATTGGTCTAAGTCCGAAACATGCCATTCCATTGTCGAAAGCGACGATTTTCGGCAACGCTGTTGCAATCTACTTGTTCAATTTCAAGCGCAAACACCCACGTTAGATAGCTGCATCGATAGTCGAATTGTGCTGATGAAACTTGCTGAGTTTGTACGTCTCTCCTATTGTAGAGAAACGAAACGTACCTATCATCAATTACGCTGTGTCAGCGCTAATGGAACCCATGACGCTCATCGGCTCGATCTTTGGTGTGATGATGAATCACATGTTTCCGAATTGGCTCATTCTGCTGTTGCTGATCAGTCTACTGTCCTATATCACCTACACAACGTACCTCAAAGGGAACCAGGTAAGAAAGCTGGTTAATCGCTTGACATTTTATTCCTGCTAGTAATTTCTGAAATGAAAAACTACGCAGATTCGTGGTAAAGAAACTAGACGAAATTTCTTACTCATCAAGTCAGCGCTGAGAGGCGGACCAGGCGGTGGACGTCATGGACGAACATGGTCCATTTATCGTGTACGTTGAGCTTTGCATGCGATTTACTCAGCTATCAGTTTAATTGTATACTACATGTATGATGACTTACTCATTTCATTTTCCTTGTTCACAGCGATTCAGTGTTGAAATTGCCGCGAAGCGATGGTTAACGATCACTCGTCGCAACAAGAAGCTTCGTGAGATCCGTCGACTTGATACAGAAGACTTTCAATCGCTGCCGCCGCTCATGCTGCCACCCACTTCTACCACAGCGCTATTAGATAAGCTGGAACTCCAGAAGAAGACGGATTTTGGCACGTTTACCCAATGTAAGTAAACTCATGAGCAGCTAGATATATAAACATGCTAATCGCTTCGTGTATTCAGTAAATGCTGATGATGACAGTGCCTGGTTATCCATCCGCCGCTCCATTGAATGCAGCGAAGAGCAAGTATTTCCACTCCCATTCATTTCAGTTCTCGTTCTGTCCTGGCTGGTCGTTATCGTCCAGGCATTTTTGCGTGGTGGGCATGGGGCTCCCAGTGCAATCGGGATCGAGTGTAATTCAACGGGTTATTGGCTGTTAACCATCTTGCCAATGGGGCTTCTAGCTGCATTGACCCTATGGATTGGCTATCGATTGCGATTAGAGAATCGGCTGAAGGTGTTGAGCGGCTACACGTTTGGGGAGGGCGATACCCACTGGACCAAGAAACGCGTACTGATCTTTCCAATCATTTGTACGTTGGCAGGAGTTGCTGCTGGGCTCTTAGGCGTCGGTGGAGGGATGGTCAAAGGACCAATTATGCTGGAAATGGGGATTTTACCTCCTGTACAATCCGCGACAGCCAGTTTTATGATCCTCTTCACGTCTTCATCGACTACACTACAATTTGCAGTCAATGGCCAGTTTCCTGGCTCATTACAATACGATTACGTTGCGTGGTTCGCGTTTGTGGGATTTCTTGGTGGCTTATGCGGGCAGAAAGTCGTGGCATACTTGGTGAAGAAGTACAAACGTGAGTCCATTATGGTCTACATCCTCGCCGGGACGATTGGCCTGTCAGCGATGGCCATGGGCATCATTGGGCTCCAATCAACAGTGAAGGACATTGAGTCCGGTACACACTTGGGCTTCAACGGGATCTGTGACAGTGAGTGAGTTAATAAATAGACTTGGCTAAGATAATTCCCAAAGCAAGCCCGCCAAAAAAATGAAGCCATCTTGTTTGATTGGGAAGGACACTCAACAAGACAGTTTGATTCATCCCCAAGAGCTACGTATTTTCAATTTGACAACAGACAAAATTTGATTGGCTATTTCATTTGAAATATGTATTTTCAGCCAATAATAGAGATTAATGCACGGACTAGTCGTACTTAACCGAAAGTGCACATCAAAAACTGCCAGCGGTAACGTCAGAGGCACATCGAGTCACACGTAGACAGTTGGCATCCGCTTACTGCTCTCCTTATTCCTCACATATCCTCAAAGACTATGAGGCAGTGTCTGCGTCAAGTGCTGCTACTCTTGGCAGTAGCAGTGGCTCTGCCTAAACAGATAAACGCTTTGGACTTGACTGAAGAGACGGTGCCATTCAGCGATGTGGTGGGACTGACCTGCTCCAGTCGACCGGATTGTGGCTATCTTCCGGGCTTGGCCTGCATTAATGGGTGCGTTTTTATCATCTTGTTCGCTCGATAATGGTTAGAGCTGGTGATGCTAATAGTTTATTGTCATGCGTAGATTGTGTGAGTACTGTCAACACGACAGTGACTGTGCTGCCAGCAGCACGGATGACTCCAAGCGCTGTCATGTTTCTCAAGTGCTCGACTCTTTAACACAGAAACTGGTGACCCAATACGGCGTGAATTCCAAGGGAGATGATGTACCTGTGGCGTTTTGCGTAGAGAAAGATTTGTTCTCGCCATTCACCTGGAACGATGTGCTGGCCACAATCATCGCGTTCATAAGTACGGCGTTAGGCTCCGGCTGTGGTGTTGGTGGTGGAGGGTTGCTTGTGCCTATGTATATTTTTGTGATTGGACTCAGCCCGAAACACGCGATTCCACTATCGAAAGCTACGATCTTTGGCAACGCTGTTGCGATTTACTTCTTTAATTTCAAGCGAAAGCATCCAAGTAGGTTCTAACTTCATGAGGAAGATTGAGGCTAAAAGACTTACTTGGCTCTTTATGTGAATAGACAAACCGAACGTACCAATCATCAATTACGCGGTAGCTGCACTAATGGAGCCACCAACGCTTATTGGGTCGATCTTTGGCGTCATGATGAACGATGTTTTTCCGAACTGGCTGATTCTGCTGCTTCTAGTGGCGTTGCTTTCGTTTGTCACTTACAAAACGTACCTCAAAGGCAATAAGGTTTGTGTGATTCTCGCTTTGTATTTGGATAAACTACGATGTTTGTTTGCTTATACGGATGGCTTGTTTGAATTTTGGCAGATTCGTGCCAAAGAGACTAAGCGCAAAAAGGACATTGTGCGGAAAATTCTTACAGGCAAGCCCAATAGCGGCACACCATGGTGTGTCTTTCCAGTACGTGTCATTATTCTCATTTTCTCACTTTCTACCTTCACACACGCAAAAAAAACTCATCTTATCCGCGCTTAACAACGCATTCATAGCGCTTTGATGTCGAAATCGCAGCAAAACGATGGTTGGCGCTTACAAGATGCAATCGCGAGCTTCGTGAGTTGGAACGTCAAGATCACGCAGATTTTAAGTCACTTCCACCACTACAGCAGCGCGTTCCTGCAACCGCCACGATGCTGCTCGAGAAGAAGAAACTGGATCTCCAGGACAAACATGAAACCGGTAAGGATGGTCAAACTATTCTCTCTCTACATGTTCCTTGGTCCTATTTGATTAATGTATTTTTATATGTGCCTGTAGTCGCAGTGGACGACAATAACTGGACATCAACGCTCCAGTGCATCCAACGCCGGGAAGCACTCGTGTTCCCACTCGTCTTCATCATCCCTTTGCTTTTTGCCTGGCTGCTTATTCTCCTCCAGTCACTTTTGCGCGGTGGTCATGGAGCTCCCAGTATCATTGGCGTCACTTGTAATTCGCTTAACTACTGGCTACTGACGATCTTACCATTGAGCATTCTCGTGGTTATCACACTCAGCGTTGGCCATCATTTACGACTAGAGAATCGACTGAAGGTTTATAGTGAATACCCGTTCGCTGACGGGGATATACACTGGATAAAACGACGCGTATTATTCTTCCCTGCATCCTGTGTCATGGCGGGGATAGCTGCTGGGCTCTTAGGCGTCGGTGGAGGGATGGTCAAAGGACCAATTATGCTGGAAATGGGGATTTTACCTCCTGTGCAGACCTCAACTGCGAGCTTCATGATCCTCTTCACGTCTTCATCGACTACACTACAATTTGCAGTCAATGGCCAGTTTCCTGGCTCATTACAATACGATTACGTTGCGTGGTTCGCGTTTGTGGGATTTCTTGGTGGCTTATGCGGGCAGAAAGTCGTGGCATACTTGGTGAAGAAGTACAAACGTGAGTCCATTATGGTCTACATCCTCGCCGGGACAATAGGGTTGTCCGCAATTACGATGAGTATTGTGGGGATGCAGAATTCACTGAAAGATCTGGAAACAGGTACACATTTGGGATTTAATGACGTCTGTGTAAATGAATGAAAAGATTAGACGAAAGATGAGATTGGTGATAGAAATGTATTGTACACGTTTTGGTGTGTTGCTTCATCCATCTTATCTTTGTGCAATTGGTTCACTCTTCGGTCGAGTGTTCGTCGATGGAAGGCAGTTTGCGGTTCATGCGGAAGCTCTGGCTGCGGATGCTGATTACTTTATGAGATGACATCGAAGGCACCGGTGCAATGACAATCGGCGTCGAAATGGGCGGGAACGGCAATGGTTTGCGTGGCTGTTGTAATTGTAGCGATTGCGGAGGAGGAGCAACAGCCACCGCCTCCACTGGTGGATGAGGAGGTATAAAGTACTCAATTCTCGGTCTTTCTACTGGTTTCTGTGGACTTGTCTGTTTCTCCCTGTTATTGACTTCTGCTCCATGAACGACTGGTAATATCTCTAATGACAGTTCAACTGACTGATCCGTTTGGTCGTTCGATTTTACTGCATACCATCGTTCATCTTCTGAAGATGTCGAGGTTGGAGGCGACGGTATCCACATTTTCCGTCCTTCTCCTCGCTCCACTTCTCCTAACTCTTCCTCCTCCTCCTCTTTACTCTCCTCCTGCTCCGTTCGCTCTGCGTCTCTCGCGGACTGAATGACCGCAAACCCGTCGATCGTGCGTTGAAGCGGATGGGTTCTTCGCTTCATGCTCTCGGTCGATTCAGTCGACAGTGGCGGTTGCTGTTGTTCATCTGAGAACCGCAGCCACGCAAAACTGCCTGGTCGCTCCTGTTGGTCATCATCGTCTCCGTCACTCGCTTCGGTTTCCGCCAGTGACCATCGATGCTGCACCCGTCCCGACTGCAATAGCATCGGGAAATCGTCGCTGTCTCTGCCCCCCAAATATCCGCCGCCGCTACTCGTGTTGCTTTTGTAGATCGGCTCCGGATCCGAACAAAACTCCGGCAAACAACTCGTGAGCAGCACGAGCACATGCGCCTGTCGGTGTTGCCTGGCACAGTCCACCGCAAAATCAATGATCTCCCCTGTCACAATTGCACTCGCGAGTAGCACTTCCACACATTCATAATGGCCATTTCGACTAGCAATTGATAGCAAATTGTGACCATTGAACTGGTAATTTTGCCAATCCGAGCCCATTTGGCGGAGCAAGAACGTCAGAATCTGATGGCGTCCATACTCTGCAGCTATGAAAATTGGTCGGGGTAGCTTGGAATTGGTTGATGAAATAGAATGCATGGGCACATTTCGTTGCGTGAGCTGCAGAAATGCCTGCCAATGGCCCAAACGGATGACAAGGCTATACATCTGCGGTCCCCAGAACTCGAGCAGCTGTGGCTTGAGGAAGAACGAGTCAAGTAAGAGGTTGAGCATGTGCACATCACCACTTTGGCACGCAAGCATCAGTGCATTGTACTCGTCGCTATTGTTATTATGATGACGATGATTCTTGGTGCTGAGCCAGATGGGAGACGCGCCAGCATCCAGCAGCACAGCGACTTGCTTTGCTTTGCCATTTAATACAGCTTTCCGTAGCCGGTAGTGAAGCTCATCTTCTTTGTCCTCCTTACGCAATATGCGGCGGAAGAGCGTCTTCATCTTGGCCATGATTGTTGTGCTTTATAGTCTCTGTCTTGATGTGGGTGGGTAATACAAACGCTAGGCGTCGTGTGGGATTGTGATGAGAATGGATGGTTGGTTTCGCTTTGTAGGGCAAGAACACTTTCTTGACGTCAATATACAGCACCTTCTGGTCAATCGACTGATCGGGATGTTGATAGCAGTGAATTGAGATCTTTGTGGAAGAGAGCACGTCGATAGAGAGAGCGAGAAAGAAAAAATTTTCATGTGAATGGCCAGGTGAAAAGGGCGAAACAGGCTGGTAGTAGTGTGAAACGCCGTGTACTATCTACTAACATCGGAAGGCGGCTGGTGATGGGTTTGTTGGTGTGGAAACGTGCAGAAGAACAGCAGGGTGCCAAGCGTCACTTCTGGGTTTGTGGCGACGCTGGCTGCGGCAGAGACAACAGATCCCATTTGCCATACTGGTTCTCTCTGCCGTACCTGTTCGATCTTTGGCTAATTTTGACCAATAATAAAATATTAAATTATGGAAAAATTATTTTTTAGCCAATAATAATCGATGTATCCATGTCCCTGAAGAGCTGCACACTGAATGCCTAGCGGTGGCTGACCTCTCTTTACACATTCACATCAAGTCCTATCCATGTGTCACCATTATTGCAGCTCGCTCTTTCTTATGTTTCTATCTGTCGACTTGCGCTTGGTGGAACGCACGTTATTGCTACCTATGAGTACGTGTTTTAGCATACCATTGCTGACTAAGGTTCCAGGCATCGTGTATGCAATGGCCGCAGTGACACAGGCGATATCTAAGACTGTGCGTATTGTACCTGATCCTTGTCTGAGCCATTGGAATCTCTGGGCAGCCACACTCCCCATACTGATGGCAGCGTAGGACGCAAGGATCACGCCAATTGGTCGTCTTCTTGCTGGCGATTCAAAGAGAATAGCGGCAGCAGGAAGCGATCCGCAAATTAGGTACTGCAGCTTTCTCAAGGTCAATGACTTATCCCCGATCGATTGTGTGTAGCAATTCATCGTCCATCCTACCGCAATGTAGACAATGAAATACATTGATGAGCGCACCACCTTCTCTGTAAATGTTCGTAGAAGCTGGTGAAATGGCGTCGCTCGAGCTTTTGGGTGGCGAAGCGAGAGTAGCCATGTCGTAAAATGCACTGGCAAATAGACTTGAAGTCCTTTAGCCACCACTTGACCAATAAATCGACGAAAAAGAAACTCGTTGCATCCCTGACCGACATGGCGAATGCCACACGTGTTGGGATTCAGTCCACGTCGATACTGGTCTTGGATTTCAAATGCTCCCTTGGGGGAGATAAGCGTATACCTCATGATGAGCTTCATGTGTGAGACTTCGTAGCTCTCCGGATGAAAGAATGCTGAGAACATGATCCAGCCACTACATGCCATGAATGCCGCCAGTTCTAGAAATAGTATACGATGTCAGCACGCATAGAAAGTACGGTATGCATAGTCAGCATCTTAACATACCCAGTGAGCTGAGGTGCGCCAACTCCGGATGCTTCTCTATCAACTCTCGAAACCATACACTCAAGGCGTTAATCGACACTAACGAAACAATCGCCGATCGATTCTGCGGAGCAACGCACAAAATGCCGAGGATTGATGCCAAGACTGACGCTGACATGGGGGAGCGGATCGGCATATCCTTTGGGTTCTGTGTCTTGGTTTCATGATCGGCCAACAGTTCAGTCTTGTTCTTTCGAATCGATTCCAGCCGCTCAATGAATCGAAATATACCTATGAGCCATCGTTATCACAATAAGTATCATGAAGTTCATTAATTTTAGCTGAACAGTTTGCATTCAGCAGCTATTGTTGAAATATTCTGACCAACAAACACGGCCACGGCCGTGATGCTTCGGGTCGGTTTGATGAACCGTAGTTTCGAGAAATCGAATCGCTGTAGCGCGTGCAACAGCGCTTTGCTGTTTTGCATGATATTTGTCAGCACTAACACCATGCCCAGCGTTCCCGCAGCGCCATAGGACGCGTGTTTTGCTGGCGGCGCCAGCAGCTCCATCGCTGTTCGCATTTCTCTTATCTTATTTTCGCAAGCTGTCCGTCGGTACGGAAAACGTATGAGCTTCACTATTCATTTTGTCCGTGTGGCCAAACCTGTCATACTGACTAGAAAACCTGACAAACGAATTACCTCGAAATCTTATTTTCAGTATAACCAACTGCAGGTGTGTCTTTGCAACCAGTATGAGAATTTTTTTACTGGTATGACATTCGACAATTCGCTACCATGGCGTCAAAGCACTCAAGAAGGAACTGGCAAAGCGCACTACCGTTCGTTCCGTCGACGAGTTTCGTACAAGCAAGTGATGTTTCCACTGTCACGCTGAACTTTCGAAGGTAGTCTTCCCGAAAATGGTCAACGGCGTTCCCGATGGCACAATTGAATCTCGATCCGTTTTGCACTGTGAATCCAGTGAATGCAAGACGTTTTGGGATCGCAACGTGAACGCTTCGCTGAATATTATGCGCGTGACGACAGAACTTTTCAACAATCGAGCAAGACCAGAGTACTTGCAACGATAATCAAGTGAGTCGTAGAAGCGCAAAAAAAGCGTGAGCTCGGGGTCTTCGGGCTTGAACCTGCTCACACGGTACAGCCCGTATTCTAGGTGTAGCCAGTTGGTAGGTGCAACTCGCTTCGCGAGTTGGAGTAATCTAGTTTGAAGCACCTGTAGACAGAAAAATGAACAACAGACACAGCTCAGCACATGTGGTCCTAGTTATAGCATTTTATCAAAGTGGACCACATGGAAATAGGATGGCAATATGGATTCAATGTATCCGCTTGTAATAATTCCAAAGATGTGGATAAATGATGTGGAACCGCTGGTTCAGCAATATGAGAAGCTGCTGATGCACAAGTACCGATTTGCATTGGCAGACGTGATTATCTCTATCCACACAGTGGTGGAGGTGGTGAGACAGACAGATGAATTGCTTCTGTCTGCTGGATCCAGTATGTCAAGTGGCAAAGTGTCAACACAAACTGCACGCAGCAGCGGAAGTTTGTCTAGGAAGGCGACTTTTCAAGACATGATGCATGGAATTCGACGAAGCTTTCGGTTACTAGAAGCGCAAGTACCGGTGTTTCTGGGCAATGTGGTAATGCATACGTGTTTGATGTTAAAGTAATCTACTCTCCTGCTATATTGTTGCCAAAACCACTCAACTTGATCTGCTGAGTTAATTAAATACACAGGAAGTCATGGTGTTCATCAAGGCACTAAATGACTTTGTGAAGCTACCGGAACTGGAACTCTTTTGGGATTTGGAGTTGAATAACCTTGAGAAAATGGTGGTAGAGCAGCTTGTTGCACATGTCCAGACACTGACACAACACGTGATGGACATTGAAGCCGCTTTCACACAAGCAGCAACTGTCTGTGCGCAATTAACTATGAAACGCAACGTATGCATATTCACTCGGTGAATTGACTGTGCAATTAGCATTGTTTCAGTACTCATGTGTGCTTCTATCGACAGCATCTGCGAATTTTCCTAGAAGACGCGATCAATGTGCTGCAGAACTCCCATGCCAAGAGGCTTGCGCATTTCGAGACCACATTGAACCAACTCATCGACGAGTACAAACAATTGCTTGATGGTTGGTCAAGAACGTGGACATCCACATAACTTGCAGCTGATCAGCTTATGTAATGTTCGTATTCACTGACGTGTCGTCGTGTGTGTTGTGCATGTGATAGCTATCCCTTTACGACAGGTCAAGCAGCTCGAGTACGAGACTCGATCTCTGGAAACGTCCATGGCCATGATGCTGCTGCCACACTTTGAGATTTGTCACACCATCACCACAGCGTAAGTATCTTCTCATGCCAAAATCTAATATATCTTCTTCAATAGTGAATTGAAGGCCAACATCTCTTGATGACTGGTGGTCAGCAACGCTCAGGTGGAGAATAATGCTTATTTTTTGAAGGAAGAGCGCAAGCACATCAATGTATTCGTCCAAGTAGCGATGCAGTTAAAGAACCATATAATCGGCTTTGATAGGTATGTTCTGCTTAGAACCTGCTCAGCTGGAATGCTGAAAGCTGACTGGTTTTTTGTATACTTGTTGAATGAAAACAAAAGTGTTCTGAGCGATTCAAAAGCGTTTGTGCATCAGCTCAAACTATTCGAAAGAGCAGCAAATAAAGTAGGAAAAATAACTGTCGCGTTGGCAAGAGTGTGACGGTCGAAAGCACTGATCCGCTTCTTGTGTTTGTTTTTATTTTCAGGACGCCTTCCTGGTACACTCCAGCGCATTAAAGCTTCAATTCCAGGAATCTTTAGATGAAGAACTATTTCATGCCTATGTGCAGGATTGGACAATGAAGCGAAATCAACTCAAGGTGGGCTGAATAGTTGTGCATGATAGTTTATCATACACTGAACGGACCAAGTGCTATTGTTCAGACATTGCTCGGCGACTCCGACTATTGCTTCACAACAAGGCGCGTGGACTACTTGAAAGCTGAAATTCTCAAAACGCAGGGTTCCATAGAGAAAAGGTACAGTACTAGCTTCAAAGTGTATCTCGTATGTGTCTTGTGAACTGATGCAAATAGGTTGTGGCTACTTGATATTTGTCTTCTCAGCAAGGAACTGGTTTTGTCGGATGATCCCACTCGCATGAGAGTATTTCAAGAGGTATAATTCATTCTCATCTTCGTAGTTGATGGAACTTGTGACTCCGACGCGGTTTGCATTTGTTTTTTGTTTGTGTAGATCAAAGTGATATTTGAAGAAGAAGGTGGTCGCATGACAGTCCACAATCTCTGTGCGTCAGTGTCCGGGGCTGCTGAAGGACAAAGAGTATGCTGATGGTGCATGGATAGATATTGTAGAAATCATTCTCTTTAGTAGTCCAAGTAAATATTCGGAGTTGAATGTCCAGTGCTGATGTTGTGCTTTGTAGCTGTTGTTATTGCGTTAGGAAGGCACGTACTTGCATAATATCCACTTTATTGTCGGCTTTGGAGGCTATGTCTGTTTCCATCAGTATCTTCCATCAACGTAGCGATTGCGAGAGCCACACAATTGCTGGTCGCTTCAAATTGAGAAAGCCACCGATTGCTGTAGCTGAGGCAGAGCTTGGCTAGCCGTTTAGCATTCGCAGACGATACATGGGCCGCTTCAAACTCTCTCATGTGTAGCTGTTCCACTGCTAAATTGTTGTAGCACACAGCAGCTAAGCAAATCTTTTGTGCGGACGCACCGTCGCCATTCTCCCCCGTTTCCTCCAGTTTGTTCTCTTCGATCATCTCCAGGATACTAGCCATGTGTTTTATTGCTTCCTGATGTTTCCTCTGATATGAAAGCAAATTTGCTAGATGAAGGCGACATTTGGCGAGATGGGACCAGCTGTTTTGCTTGGAATGGATTTCCTGTGCTTTTAGAATGTATTGAATTCCTGCATTTGGTTTTCGGCGCCTGTAATAATAATGAGCGCAGGTATCGTATAAATATGCCAAGAGCTCGAGGCGCATAGTAGTGCTCACCAGAATGGAGTTGTCGAGAAGATGCTCCGCTTGTTTTATTAACTGCAGCGCTGATGCGAACTTTTGATAGTCGATACAGCGACTGGCAAATGCATTGCAAGTTACAACAAGCTGTTTCCAAAGCTTGATATCCAATTCATCCATTCCTCGTGCTCGTATCAGAGTGATTAAAAGCGACTCCAGCATTGTGATACACTGAGTGAACTTTTGTTTTGCCTCCATCTGCCGCACTTCTTCACAGAGTCGATGCTCACACATGGCTAACGATGTCGGTACTTCATGTCTTTTACCAGGGGAAGTGGAAGATGGCTTGTCTGGAGAAGGTTGATGTTGTGAAAATCCATGCGCAAGCGCACACCACACAGCTTTGACCGCGCCTGTTCCTGCAAACCAAATTGGACGCGGCACTTTCGGCATATTGATAATCACATTCCCATCTTCAAGTCGCTGCGATGGTTCCCATGATCGATGAATCGTGCGTGGTCGTCTGTGATTCCTTGTCGTAGGGATCGACGAGGTTGATGAATCTAGATGCCCATTGATCGCTGGAAGTGAGCAAGATTGCCCGAGGTGTCGTGGTCTACTACTGTTTGAGGTTGGAGCTTCGATAGTAGATGGCCGTGGTTGCGGAGTCCCTATACGAATTGATCTGCTGGCAGGTCGACCGTTCTCTATGCAGGCATTTTTACTCACGGATACACCGGCTGCCTTCGCCTTCATGGACGTAGCGTAAATGGTCAAGATCTGTCGCGCCAGCTCGTTTTCCCACTCACCCTCATTTTCTGGAGCATGCTCTGGAGGACGGAGTAGTTCCGAATCGCACCGTATAGACGAGGGTTCAATTGCAGCAGTAGGTTCAATATTCTCTTCCCGAAGCTGTGATGCATCTGAAGCTTCGTTATTTAGATCTTCTATGTGAGCTGCAGTATCTGGTGCTTGCTCAAGTGCACATATTTGCGAAGGATCGGTCTGTCGGCTTGCCCTCTTTGTATGATCAGGACTTTCACCTGAGGCATTGTGACTTGTGGCATTCGACTGATATTGTTGTCGCATATTTCCTATGAATCTGTTTTCGGTGTCACCGTCTAAGCAATTGCTCTTTTTGATCGGTTGTTTTGCCTCAGATAATAATGTCTTCGACTTTTTTAAAATGGCATGCGTCTTTTGACTCACTTTTTCGCGCACGGCATTGAACTCAGCTTCTATGGAGTTACTGCAGTCTCCATACTCGTCGCTGCTGTGTGCTATCATATTGTCGCTTCTTGGCTTTGCTGTTGCCTGCCGCTGGTGCGAAGACTTGGAAGTGCTCCGCTTGGGTTTTGCATTTGCACTCGAAATTAATGGCGAGTAAAGTAACTTGTCTTCGTGGAATTTTCGAGTCTGATTTCTCTTGACTTGCCTTATCGTTTGCGAATCTCTTCCAACTAATTCCTCCAGCCCTTGAGAGGGCAATTCTTGAAGCTGCTGCAAACTTGTGGAAGCGCTGATTTCCAGTTCATTGCATCGTTCTTCCCGGCTTATTATAATCGGATTACTTTGATAAGCTCTTTCGACTACTTCAGAAGGTTCGCAAAGTTGTGAACTTTTTGTCTCTGCGCACCGAATAGGCGTATACGTCAGTCTCTGGACATGTGGCAGGTCAAGACCGCTTTCAGATAACGAATGTAGCACTAAAGTGTGCAAATTCCGCTCTAACCGCGTTGGAGATTTGTCTTTTGATCGCACTCTCGCTTTCAATTGTGCTCGGTTCGAAGGCAGCGCAAGTCCAGAAGCGCGAAGACTATCCATTACATGCTGAATAATTTCATCTCTTTGTGTTCTTAGCATTGCCTCGTGTCGTTCATTCATTTTCTGTGATAGTTTCACATGACATTTGTGAGGGTACTTCGATGCGGTAAAATGTTTCTACTTCACATGTTGCCCACCTCTATGATTGACGTCACTTGATCCATGGAGAGCATTGCTGTTTCACCGCTTTGATTATTTCAGTGGCAGTATAATAATGTAGTGAGAATTTTTTGCAGATAGTATCACAGTGGGAATCACATACCTTTTGCTTTCATTTCCAGCATCATTCATTGTATCCAACTTCGCGTTGTATACTGTGCTGCTTGGTTTCTGTGTCGCATCAAAATGATGCTCTCTGATCGATTTACTAGCTATATACCTTAAATCCCTACACTCAGCATATCAACATACTTTTTGTCGGATAAATTTAGAGCTATGAGTGCAACAGTAGAGACCCTTCTTCGCAAAGAACCGATCCTGTTTTAACCCTTATTCCCCCGTTTCTCCCACTAGTGGGATAGAAACTTGTTTTCAATTCTTCGCAATAAGCTTTTTTCTCCACTACCCTTCTTCTCAAGAAAGGATCCAGGTCGATGACAGTACATCTCCGAGGAGATCAACATTGCTTCCGATCTCAAGGACATCAAGCCAGGACTGTCCAGATTGATAGAAATGACACGTAAAAAGCAGATCTCGAGGATTGCAGTTACCATCCAATATCAATTTGAGTACGGACTCGTCGCACAAATATGTAAAGAGCATAACATCCAAACCATGGTTCACACTGATCAAACGATCCAAGATAGATGAACCAAGTCCGAACAGTATCTTGAAAGTGAAGTTGTATCCAACAAAGGAGCAGAAGCAACTTCTCAACAAGATGTTTGATATCAGAAAGTCTTGGAGTATCCTCACTGATAGAGATGTCAACGCTGCTAGAACACATCTTTTTCAAGAATGGACACCTCCAGTAGCATCCCACTAAAGAGAAATACGAAAATATGATGGTACCTCCTGACAATTACGTTCCCGATACTGTCATTGGGATCGACCCTGGTATGCGATCGCTCTGCACTGTCATTCGTGTGCGAGAAGTTGATGTGGAAGAGAAGGAAGCGAAATGCAACGGAAGGATACCCAAGCAAAGTCAAGTGAAAGAATCGAAGTAGAAGCGACGAAAGAAACGAAAGAAGAAAAGGAAGAGGAGACGCAAACACGGCGTTCGACGCAAGCGAACCAGTAACCAGCAGTACGATATTCAACAGATATCTATGCGAGAGTACAGACATCTCGCCAGGATGAACAAGTGTATGTTCTGGTACGAGAACTTGAAGAAGAGAGAACATGCGTACGGAAGGATTATCCGAGAGATGCCTTCGTTCAAGACAGCATCATATGAGCAGTATATGACAAACGTCAAGTATGTGTGAAGACATCTCGACTTCTTGGTGAGCTTCTGTGGATCGCATCCATTTCATAAATGGCATTTCCTTCAGTTCAGATTTAGTCGGAAGACGTTGGCACATCTGGCAAAGCGGTTGGTATCTACGTCAAGTCCTCAGGTTTGCATTGGTCTCGGTGACTGGAGTCAACAGGACTTCGTCAAGGGTCACGTACATGGACTCGTGAAGCGGTTCACACATGAGCTGGTAAAGCGTGAGATCGTGCTGCAGATCGACGAGTACTGGATGAGTCAGTGATGCTCCGAGTGCTACCAGCAGCTTGAAGAGACGCTATTCCCGATAAAAAAAAGGCTGATGGAAGCACAAGCGTCAAGTTTTCCTGCCAGGTTCTTCACTGTAACAACAGCGAGTGCAGAATCATGTGGAAACGAGATGTGAATACGTCAAAGAACATCCTTACATTCGCTATGTGTCTCCTACATGGATTTCCAAGACCGCCAGAGTTACGACGAGGAAGAAAGAATGTAGGAAGAGAATAGAGTGTAGGAATAGCATCGGTGGGCATTGGGGGAGTCAACCGACTTTTCGAACGTGTCTACACGTTAGATCGTATTCTGGTAATCACCAGTAAGATGATGAGTGGCGAAGTTGTCCGATGCAGTCTGTGATGGTAACATGAACGAAGTGAAGTGATTAATTGATGAAGATCGTGCAATTGCGAATTACATTGGAATGTATGATGGACGGCCGTTCCTCTTTTGGGTAATGAAGGCCCATCAACCTGCGTGTTTGGCCGTTTTCCTTACTCATCGCACCAAAATTCACGTCGGTAGTTGTTCTAGCAATACTGCTTTGCACAAAACTACATATTTGATCCACGAGGATTGTGTCTTGCTGTTGATCAAGCATGGTGCTCAAGTAAATTCTTGGAATTTGATGGATCAGATGCCCATGAATCTGACAGAGTTGTTTGAGCGCAAGAATATCGCGGATCTACTAGTCACAAAACAACGCGAACAAGAAAATTATTGAGATGCTAAGAGGCAAAGTATGTCAAAGAATAAACATGTTATTGCGAAGGAAACCTGTTCACATCATCTTCTGAATAGCATGCCGACTGGTTTATGACATGACGTACAGACAGGCTGGGTGTGTGATCGATCACTGAACTACGCCAATATCGAAGCTGATGCCGTTCACACAGCAAGTAAAATAGTGACTGCAACAGCCACATATCAATATGAACGTTAGATGTGTTTCGTGCTGCCGATCATACAAGCACTGACCTTTTTCCTCGAACAACACATTTTGCTTCAAACTTAAGGATATCCTGAACGTTGGCTTTCGAGTCTTCGGCAATATGTGTCCTGTCAGCCAAGGTATAGGTGTAGCAATACTGCTATAAGTAATTATGTCGTGGTTATGAACTGTAAGCAAGAAATATCGCTTGAGTCACCTCTCAAGCTGGACTGGACGAAGTATAATCCGTTTCGAGACTTGACTCGTCCAGGATGATGGCAGAAACTCTGCATATTCCCAGGTACTTCCAATGCCTGTGTGAAGTTGGCATGGTGAATAGAATAACTATGATCACGAATTAGAACTAAGTTGAGGACCATTAGTCTTACCCGGCACCTCTTTCGCTGCTACCACAATGGGGGAGTGATGTCGTATGAATTGTTTCAGAAAGTGGAACACCTGCTCTGATAATGCTAAACCCTCTCCAACGCTCCTAATTGCCATCTGGTCAGGTGTAACGTTGCAATGAGGTCCAAACATGATTTTTCAGTCTTCGATGTAGCAAAGCCTACCTTGTCCACGGCATGGAAGGAATCGATGCAATTAAAAGCCAGTAACAGTGCTACGAATTGCACGGCAGAAGCGATGATAACTTTGTGAGAGTATTATAGATGATACGAAGATCCACCTACGTGCTGATGGAAGATCGAGAAGCTGAAAATGGATGTGATTTAGTGTTGCCAACAGCTGGAATGTGTCGCGGCAATGGTAAAGAAGCACACGATCCATCGCATGTCGTGCCTTTTCCTACAAAATAATCCGCTTGCTTAGACGCCTTTATGACAGTCTTTTGTAGATATTGCTCGAATGCTCCCGCATGAGCACCATCACCAACTTCGCCACGTACCTGTCGCTCTTGCTGATCTGTATATATCCTTTGCAATTTCTCACACACAATTTCCAGCAACTGGTCCGCAAATACCTCATACTCATGATCAAACATGTAGACACGCTCGTTTGAGTTCTCTCCATCATCGCCATTTGCGGTCATACTACGCGTGAGAAACGCCGCGATGATATGTAACACTACTAGCAACTTTGGAGTAGCTGCACTCCCGCAGATTTCGACTACATGCCGCGGATAAAATCCATCGCTACCTCCGCCATCAGCGGCGGGTGAACTATTAGAAGTGGACACGCAAGCATCAACGAAGCGTAGACCCGTGAGAAATCCGCGCGTAGGACGGCGCGCGAACAAATCCAGTGCGGTTTCATCCAGCGACCAGAGCATATTCCTTTTGTCTTGATGTGTGCAAGAATGAATGTCGTAAATACAATTCAACCAAATAATTGACTACTTAGTAGTCAATATGTTGATATGACTCTCTGGAAGCTCTTTCCTTATGACCACCACTCTTACTACTTTGCCATTGTGATGACAGAGAAACAAATAGCAGCAATGCGGGTGGATGCGGCGCTGGCGCATGTGTTTGTCGGCGCTAACGCCATTTCCAACGCATTCTTTGGCTACAATTCACTTGAATCATCATCTCCATCATTGCGAGGTTCTACCGCTTGTGCTTTTGGTGCGAAGAATGCAGTGGCGTTGGTTGGCCGAACTGCTAAGGGAGCGAACGTAGAGATCCATGAGACGCTGCAGCATCGCGTGGACACTAAAGACACCACGCGCATCACGAGTGTGTATTTTCAAGATCACTCAGGTGGTAGTGCACGTGTATTGGCGGGCGATTCTGAAGGAAATATCTTTTTGTGGCAGCGAGGTCTGGAAGCAGATGCAGATTGGAAATTCATGCACGTGAACAAGGATCTTCAGATCGCTGTGGATGCATCGGTGGCAGCAATGACGGGTGCAGAGACCAAGAAACGCTGGCTCTACTTTGTGACCTTCTCGACTGGCGTGCTATTGACTCTAGAGGTATTCAAGCAAGAACCGAATATTGTGAAGGTGGCTTGTCAATTGAACCTTGGTGTGAAAATGATTATGGAGACACTATCAGCAACCACAATTGCCATTGACAAAGAAGAAGAACAGGTCCTATTGGCTGCAGGTGGAGTGGATAGCAAAATATATTTATACGAACTACCAAGTGGGTCGTCGCAGTTGTCGCAACTGATGGCATTAGAAGGGCATCGTGGTTGGGTTCGCAGCTTATCGTTTCAGCATCAGCAATCGCAGTTAACGCCATTCTTTTTAGCATCAGCTTCACAAGATCAGCGCATTCGCCTATGGAAAGTAACAGCAGTGGTAGATGATTCAGAATCTGCTTCGAGCTTGAACAATACGCATGATGGATTCCGAGCATCTGGAGCTTGTCTTTCCTATACTGTCAGCTTTGATGCACTTCTTCTTGCACACGAGGACTGGGTGACATCTTTGGCGTGGACGCTCCTGCCGTCGTCTGGATCAGACACAGACGAAACCACTACAATGACTTTAGCGTTGGTCTCCTGCTCAATGGATAACACACTGATAGTATGGACGAAAGGACCGTCTAGTGTTTCCTGGCTGCCGTCCTTGCGTGTTGGTGAAATGGGTGGTAACGGGTTTCTATCTGGTGTTGTTCTCCCAATGGAAGCTGATAAGCGGCTGGACCTTTTAGTGTTGAACTTTTCTGGGCAACTGGAAAGATGGAAGCAGCAGCCAGCACCGTCCAAAATCTTTCTCCCAGCTGAGTCATTGACAGGTCATTGCTCATCGGTGACAGATTTGTCATGGTCTCCTCGTGGAGACTATTTACTCTCTGTGTCACTTGACCAAACAGCACGTGTATATGCACCACTGACGAGTGAGAAGATATGGTATGAAATTTCTCGTGCCCAAGTCCATGGATATGATCTGAACTGTGCATGCTTTCTTCTGGAACACAACCGTGATGATCAAGGGAATGACCGATATGTAAGTGGGGCTGATGAGAAAATCTTGCGTGTCTTCGAAGCTCCAGACGAGGTCCAGACACTTGTCAATCGACTCAATAACACTGGTACATCGATAGAAGCTCAGCACCCTCGTATACTGCACGCTTATTTACCGGAGCTAAGTCTCACAAACAAGTCAAGTGGCGCTCAAAACAGTAAAGATCCTGAGAGTGGTGGGTATGTCGAGCTTAATGACAAAGGAACTGCTCCTGTTCGTCTACCAGTTGGTGATACGTTGAGCAAGAAGACCTTGTGGCCCGAACAGCGCAAGCTCTACGGCCATGGTAATGAGCTTTTGTGTGTTGCATCCAATCATTCTGGAACGATGATTGCTTCTGCATGTAAATCCCGCGAAGAACGCTTTGCAAGCGTTTGGCTATGGAATACGACCGACTGGAGCGTGCGTCAATCTCCTCTTGAAGGCCACAAAAGCTCTGTAGTGCAACTGGAATTTTCGCCAAATGACCAGTATCTGCTTTCGGTTTCTAAAGATCGACATTTTTGTCTGTACGAAAAGAATGACAGCGATCAATTTCAGCTCATTGAAAAAGTGAAGGCTCACAAACGGATCATTTGGACCTGTTCATGGTCTCCAGACTCAGTGCTATTTGTGACGGGATCGCGAGATCAATCCATCGCGTTCTGGGGTAAAAATGCTGAAGGTAAATGGAGTATCATCCAAAAACCCATTGTAATGCCAAAAGCTGTTACGGCTGCTGCATTTGCTCCGGCATCGGCATCTAAGTCGTCGAGTGCTGCGCATCCGTATCTTCTTGTAGTTGGTCTTGAAAGTGGTGCGATCAAGTTGTTTTCTGTCATTGTCACGGCAGATTTTACCTCACTCGATTGCCAATTGGTCTGTGAAGTCGCACTTGCTGTCTCACCTTCGTCCATGATTAATCGATTAGCATGGTCAACTCAGCAAGATAGCAACGATCTTCTCTTAGCTGCAGCAAGCACTGACTACTCTGTTCGCCTCTACCATGTCCATAGAAGCTAAATACACTACCTGCGATTACTTGTATCTGACTTTGGACTGCATGTACTTGTTGATTTCTTGCTCGAGGATTTCGGCTTGGCTAGGGTATTGCTCTTTCACATCGTCCAGATCATTTCGACAAAGCACATGAATTTGCACCCAAGTAAGTGCGATAGCTGTTGTTGAGCGTTTGGCTCGCTGCAAAAGCGCCATTTCTCCAAAGTAGTCACCCTTACGTAATATGCGAATGATTTTACGCACATTTGATGACGGATCAAGGACACCGACAGAACCTTTTGAGCCGATGAAACCCATCCAGTCGCCGCACTCACCCTTCCGGATCAGTACGTCATCTTGCATATAAATCACGGTGCGAAGGTGCAGAATGAGGAGTTCAATAACAGTGGGATCAATTTTCTTCGCTGACAGGAATGGAATCTGCTTAATCATGTCGCGATAGAGTTGGAATCTAACCTCACATATCAGTGCTGGTGAGAGTTCGTTGATAAAAGAGTCGCCGTCAGGACTGACACTCTTGGTTTCTCGATACAGGTTTTCGTAGTAGCCGCGGATCCTGCGTGTGAGATCATCTGGGATTCCGAGAAATTTGCAACGCTCAATAGTGGTGATGAGTTTCTTGTTGTAAGCTGCTTCTTCTTCGTCGAAGGATGAGATCAGCACGGCAACAGATCCAAAGACGGTAGCCTGAAGCACATTTCCGACCAGCATGAATAACGCTACGGATGCCTCTTCAATCGGAGTATACATCATTGGTGGACTCGCATTCAGAGAGCCGATCACAAGTGCCCAACAGTGCACGTAATTCTGGAACATAGTTCTAGGAACGTATATACCCTCATCAATATGCTCCCTCCAACGAACAGCGACCCAATACCAGTAGCAGGATAGCGTGTGACTGACGAGAAAGACGATGCCCAGAAGATATGTGAAGCGCACTATGCCAGCTTTCTTAGCGGAGTGCACTTTGCGTGCGAGTTGGCTCACTTTCGCCAGCCGAATCACCTTGGCAATTCCCAGAAATCGACCTTGTCTATCGGCGACAAAGATTTCGAACGGAAAAAAACTCAATAAATCTGGAATCGCCCAAACGCTTAGGAGGTAATGTCGGGCTGTTTTCGATGGACCAGAGATCAGTTCTCCACGTTCACTTGTGTACGAAGAAAAAATATTAACGAGAAAATCCAGGGCGAATATGCATGATCCAGTGATATTAAAGCGCACAATAAACCAAGGAGCATAGTCGTATGCCAAGGACAGCGGTGTGATAACGATATCCATAAGAATCAACAGCATCACCAGTATATCCCAAATAGCTCGTTGAGGGGAATCATGATGAATAGTGAACGGATGCACTTTGCTTTTGCTATCGCGCTCAGTTCGGATCTCTTCGGGTGACACAACCGGATCCATGCGGACAGCCATAAACCATCGAGCGACTCGCTTTACAGGATGATTTGCTGGTGGCCGATCCGGCAGAACGGAGCTAATTGAGAAACGTCGTGTGAGTTGTGCACTTTGTTTCTTCGCTGCACCGGTTGTTAAAGCTTCAACGTCCGTCATGGCATCCGCCAACTCTCTGGATTTGTTGTGAAACTTCAACCCTGTGTCTCTTGTAGGATTAGATGGTGCATTTTCTGGAATGGAACTGTCTGAAAGTATCATTGCATCCCGTACTGCGAGTTGTTTGCTTTGTCGTTTCTGTGGCACTTGTAGTTCTGAAGTCTCATTTACTTCCTGGATGGTAGAACTTCGATCACTTTGAGGAATGCTTCCGCCACTGATGTATCTGTCATCTGTTACCACAAGCGAATGCGAAGATTCAGTTGCCATAAAAGTAGGGCGAAAGATAGATCCTAGAGTAGCCAGACTTGGTCCACGAACGGTAACAAGTTCGTAGCTTGTCGGTGGAGTGTGTTCACTATAGCTTCGCTGATGATTTTTCGCGTGGCTCATCTGCGTATCAAAAACAAGAACATGAATCCAAGCTGAATAAGTGAGCTGTACCAAACGAATCCAGTAATTACCTTGATCTGTCGATGCACAAGTACACTGAGCTCCCGCATCATACGTTGTGTAGCTAGGATTTGAGTCTGCATCAGATCCATTCGCTCTTCGAGTCGCTCAAAACGAGCACTGTTACCATCCGGCTCATTGCTGGCAGGGTGTCCCGCACTTTGGCCAGAAACAGTAGCATCAGAACGCGAACGGAGCCGTGAGGCAAGTACAGGGATAGTGTTCATCCCTGTGTGATTCCAGTCTCGAAGATGTGTGTGCAACTGATGTGTAAAGTTGAGTCAATTAGGCGCCAGAATCGGTCGATTAAGTTGAAAAACAAAAACGAATGTGCTGCTTGCCACGAACTTAGACAGTGTAACCGCCAGCTCAGTTTGAAGGTCACAATCAGATGTGTCATGGTCGACTCCCATCAACTATCATGTGGACAGTCTCATAATGAAAGATATTCTTGGCCAATTAGGATACAGTATAAACTTGTATGGCTCCATTCAATTGGTCGAGGACACCACGTGCGACTTTTCAGGATTCATTGTTTGCTGGATCTTTTGTTTGGTGAACTGGATCGATCATTTGCATTAACTTTTTGAACACCATGGACAAAGATCTTGGTGAAAGAAACGTAACAACGGATCCGATATCAATCGACGATAGCAACAAGAGCAAGAATGGCGAGGATACAGCGCCGACGTCAGTGCAAATGAGCTCATTACGCTCTGCTATTGATGCGAAGTTACATGAGGAAGGCGTATACAATCAGATTCGCCAATTGGTTCATGAAAAAGTTGAGGAGCGAAGGCAAAAGCAGCAAACAACAAAGAGTGAGAATGTGAACAATGACAACGCAATCCAAGATGATGGCGAAGGCGAAGCGCAGCAGATTGAAGAGGAAGACCTCATTCACGAAGTTTTACAAAGCGATATCGTTCAGCAGTTGCTCGCTGCTGTTAAGCCACTCGACTATGCTACCTCTGCTACAAAGCCTGGTACAATCATTGACACGTTCGGAGAGGAAGAAGGATGTGATGGTTCTCGTAGTGGAAACGAAATATTTTTGTATTTACGGCTCGCTGGAGGGAAAGCGTTTGTAGATCAATTGATCGCAGATGAGGAAACTGATATCGGTCAGCTATTCTCTATTCGGCACGTCGGTCAAGTCGCCTCTTTCTTCCGCGTGATTTTGACGTTTCAGAATCAACGTATTGTGTCGAAAGATGTTCGCTGTTGTGTGGATCCGCCATTTGACGAACATTTCCGCTTTCGCATCGAAAGAAAGAAAAGTCGGACAAATCGGACGAAACGGGGCGCCGCATATGATATTGAGATCGTTTCACCATGGGAGGCACTATGTCTCGTCGACGAACCCGTTCAAATTGACTTGTTGAACTACACAAAAAAACTTGTGGAGTGGGATCCAATAACCGGTGCCGTTTGGCACGAATTGACGAGCGAATTAGTCTCAGTACATCGTCTGGATTGGCGACGAGTGCTCTGTTCCACCTTACAATTGGTCCATTTCCCCATACAATTGCTTGGCAAAATGAAAGTCCCGATTGGAACACTCGATTTTCGTGCTGATATTCTAAATTTCAAACGAACTCCATCTATCGCTCGAGAAGCCACATTGTTTCTACAAAAAGAGACACTACAACGCAACACGCTCAATCGTTCGTTCTATAACTACGCTAAGCAATGGTGGGAAGAGTATCGAAGCGAGACGAAATATCTAGATCAACAACAACAGAACAGCCAAGATGGAGAAGATGAGTACAGTACTCTCTTATCTCAGGTAAGCAGGCGACCACGACTCGTCAAACTCTTTGGGGAAGATGATGAAGGTCGATTCCGTATGGTTTGCAAGTTTCTTGTGCCTTTGCTTGTTCCAGAGGCGGTCAAGAGCCCAAGAGAAGCAGCTCGCTTTGTCGGATTACTCCCATATGAGTCAGACCTACTGATTGGAGGCGTAAAAGACGAAACCTGGCGTTCTCTCGCTGCATTTCTCTCTGCTGCCAAAGGCAGTGCACAAGATCATGCGGTATGTTTCATATCTTTATGAGATTTGCTTCTCCACTTGTGATAACACTCATTTGTGTCTGTAGCTTTTGCTCGCCTCGCTCTTGCTTGGATGTGGACTGGACGCCTATGTGTGTATTGGTACGATTTCCTCCAACAAAGCTGACGCACGGTTGTTCGGGTCCAAGGTCAACACCAGTGTGCTTCAGAAATCGGGTACAAAAATTGAAGTTGGCCATGTATGGGTGATGACGAAAGGTACCAATCCAGATGATAGCAAAGCCATTACGTTCTGGGAATCGACAACAGGTGAAATCTACCCACTAGCGAATTCCAAAGGACACAATCGTCATGGCTATTGCTCTATCGACTGCGTCTTCAACCATCGACAACTCTACGCCAATATCCAGTCCCGTGCCTATAAACTTGCAATGACCTCCTTTGATTTTGATAACGACAGTGCATGGAAACGAATGGACGATCAATTGATAGCTGATCTTCCTTTTGCTCAACCCCATGTACCTTTACAAGCGCCAGACGTAGCCGCCGCGCCAGGACGAGAAAAGCGCTGGACGATGACGTTGAAAAAAGAGATCAGCTCACGACGGCGAAGCAATGGACTAATCACACGATGGAGTGATGAGCTGAGTTTTTATCTTCTTCCAGCATTGAACTCCTATGAAATGGAGCGACTGTATGGCACCCCACAGATCGACAACGACTTTTTCCAGCAAAGCATCACGCGTTACGTGCCAGATGGACACACATTTCAGGGCGTTCCAGTCATGTTGACTCGTGAATCGCCGCAGGAAGCAATGGGCACTTTGCTCAATAATAACTTAGTGGCAGAAATGGTCGAACTGCACGCGAGAGGGGCTCAGTTCGGACTGGCAGTGCGGTGCTTTGCGTATCCAGAAAACATCTTTGTAATGTGGGTGATGCTCGCTGTCAGCTACCAGTCCCTCACCTAAACAGACCCAAACCTACCACGTAAGCCCAGCCTTGCCTCTTCTTAAATGCAAGGGATGGTGTAATATTATTTTGTAGGTTATTGTCACTCGCTGTCCACATCCTCAAATATTCTGTAAATCAAATCATGTTCGTTTGAAGGACTAGTGCACAGAAAAGAATAACTTCACACATCGCAGTTCTCTTTTTTTCCAAGCTAAGATGAACTCTCGGCAGCATTGCTCCATGGTGCACGTGCTACCACGTCCAGCTCTGCGTTTCCTTCGACCACCTGTACTGCTGGGGCTGAAATGACCAGCGGTTGCGGAAGATCGGGTTCGCTCTCTGTCTGTCCAGACCGCGGATCAACGACCAGGATCGTGGAATTTACTGCCAGCAACTATCATGGTGCAAAACCATCAATGAATAACTCATGGATTCAAAGAGGCAAATGGAAGATTAACATACTTTTTCCAGGGCATTGATGAGTTTGTTGAGACTCTTGTAAGACTTTTGTGGCTCCAAGATCACTTCTGTCAGGCGTTGAAGCGTAAATGGTGGTCTATGAACAGAGAACACGAAAAAAACCATTAGTACAAGCAAAAAGTTGCCTCCATCGGCATTGCCCTTGAATTTTTAGGTCATCCTTACGCATCAAATGCTTTGAGCAATTCTGCGATGTTACTGCGCCGCTCGTCATGCTGGCTCTTGTTTGTTGGACTCCAACCCACACCAACTGTCGATGCGTTCTTGTCATTCGCCAGCACTTCGTCCAGCGCCAAATTTAGTTTTGCCACCAGCAGAACCTTCAGATGTTCCCACGAGTAGCAAGGCACACCTGTCTGGCGGATCTCCAACAAAATCTGCTCCAATTCGGGCGTGATGGTAGCGTTGGGACTGGACGCGAACGCTAAAGGGGGAAATATATACATAGTAAGTCAGCGAGTGTAGTTGGATCAGCGTGAGCAAGAGAAAAGAAACTGAAAGCGTACCAGCGAGCTGCTTCTCGTTCTCTGCGATGAGCTCTTCGCTTGCCATTTTATTCTCTGAGTGAAAAGCGATTTTCCGTTATGTGATACAGGCATGAAATTGATGTTGGTGCAACTTTCGTGCAACTTTCACAAAGGTTAACCTCTAGTTTTCACGCGTTCTGTACCACGCGTGGTAAAAATGGGACTAAAGGGTAAGCTCAAGTTCCAACAAATATTGCTTCATTTTTTTGCCATGAAAAGATGTGAGATCTGAGAAAATGGAACAGAAGTCTTTTAGATGCCTGAAGGTGGAAGCGCGGCTGTAGATGGGAAGGCAGTGGTGAAACCTTCCCCGATACTCTGAAGCACGTCTGGTGCCGTCATTGATCGCTGGTGGATGCGGAAGGCAACTGCTGAGCTTTACGATTGTTAAAGTGAGTAAACATTTAATGTGAGTAACGGCACTTCAGTTTGACTTGTCGAATGTGCTTACCTTGCTCGAACGAGGAGAGATCCTCCAAATCCAGCAAGCATCAATGGATTGCCAGCAAATTCTTCTTTCGAGCTACAACATTCCACGTCAATAGTACAAAAATGTCAGATAACTTCTGGCTCAATAAGGCAACAACGATTAGACATCTGTTACATTTCAAAGTTTTTAGTCCACGAGGCAAACGTTGCAATTGCTCCTGTAAGCACCTGATACGAATAAAACAAACCGTTAGCTACAACTATCAACAATCTGAAAGGGAGAGACATGAAATCAACGGATACTTACATCCCCTTGGCCGCCGCACCTTCTCGGAGACCCAAACTCCTCTGCTTGAACAGCTACAGTACCAAGACAAATCAATACATAAAGGCAATGAATATCAAAATAAACCATTTCGAGGAAGGGAACTACCACCACGTACTGGATTCTCCGTCTGAAATTTTATCTTCACGTCCCTTTTGGATCACAATAACGGAGCCCAGCCTAACACCATCCTATCATTGAGTCACAAGGATTAACACGAATATCGAGGCAGACAATGGTACTTACGCTTTACTGAGCTCTGAGGGTGGAATCTTGACCGCTTCGGCTGGATCCGCGTTCTCCATCAGCCCTGCCGCCACACATAGGCGTGCATACTCCATCTAGTCAGCAGCATCCCAAAGTTAGATGTTCTTTGAAGACTAACTCGCCACATACGATTAACCACAGAAGCTCTCACCGTATTTGGCGTGAGGATCGAACGCGAATAGCCATGAATCATCTCTGGTGCCAAACTGACAAAATAGAGTCCATCACCATCCAGCACGATCTGCAAGTCGTTCTCGCGCGCGCGTTGAATAAGCTGCCGTGTGATCTCCTGCACGCTTTCATCTCGACCCAGTCCTGGTCCAATAATAAGCGTGTCTAGACGCGGAAACACCTTCGCGATGCTCTCTGCAGCTGTTTTCAATGCATCCGAACGTTCAGATGAAGAAAGTCCCTTCAGCGACGCTTCCGATCGGAGAAAGGGATGGACAATGAGCTCTGGACTGTAACATTTGATTGGGGTCGCGGCTTCTTCTGCACAAAAGACATGACACATATCCGCTCCCTATGTTGTTACGTGGATGCTTTAATACACTGATAACATGGCAAACACGTAAGAAGTGCATTGTAGATTCTGTGTATGTTGCTTACTGTTTTCAGTGACGAAATTCCAGCGTAGTATGGAGCGCCAGTGTATTCGATCGATCCACCAACAACACCAATGCGACCTAAAGTAAACCACACAGCAGTCGTTTCTCAACTCTAGAAAAGATATATTAGATAGATAAGTGGAAAGATGAGTAGTTCACCGTGTTGGCCTTTGCGCGATCCACCTGTGAACGACGGGATCAGTCGTGGCAGAAGCTTCCGGAGCTGCTGTGCTGTGATCGGCATCACTTTTGCTTCCTCAGATCTTTTCGTGTTGTCACAACAGTGTTATACATCAATGTGATCACATAATCATTTTTATCCAATCAGTTTTATTTTTATATTTTTAACCAATCATTGCATTGTGTCGCTTCGATAAAAAGATACTTATCCATCCTAGAATGACGAGCGGCTATGATGGTGATATGGAACGCCGCTACAATGGATATGACGAATACGAAGGCATTTTTGGACCTATAGGTGGATTCAACGACGCTTATTCGACGCACCGAGGTCTGAGGAGGCAGCGTAACCACAGAAATCGACCGAAAAGCTCTCAAATACGTACATATAAACGAACCTCGACTGCCTATGGTCAAAATGACTTTGCACAGAGAGAGAAATACTTGGTAGCGCGGCAATCAAAACGGAGAGTAAAAGCGTTCGATATGAACCCTGTTGGCGAAGAAGAGGAACCTCAGTCCAGCGACATAGGCCCTTCATTGCGTGTTTCGGCTACCAATCAGTCGGCTGTAGGTGCATTACAAAAACAAAAGCAGCAACTTTCCCAGGACCATCAGCTGTGGTTGCCCACGCGTGATTTCTCCTTCCGCCAACGCGCTGGGAAATTGGACACACGTGCAATTGCGCGGCTAGATCTGGAGCGCATTGTCGCCACGACTGATATTGATACGATTCAGCGACATTTGGAGAATTTGGCATTCGCAGATATAACGTTGGACGATGTCCAGCAGTATTCGGACGCGTATTTCCTCAAGCTCTTTCAGATAGCCCAGGTATATTCTCCGGATCATAACTAGATTGAGTATGAAGCTATTTGGAAATGACAGTATTATTGAATGTGTATATGTTTTGGTCAGTTGACATTGGAATATTTAATGAACGTGCAAGATTCGCTAGTGGATCATTCCAATAGCCTTGAAACGCAATGTGAGCAGCTCCTTATCGAGTGTCAACAATTAGAGACCGAGAATAACACGCATGAAACTGAAATAACCAATTTGAAGAAGGAGATTCGGCAGAAACAACGCACCTTGGCCACGTTTGAAGTCATGCTGCTCAATGCTTCAATGGCAACCAACAACAGATCATTAGCACAGCGTGATGGTCCTCAGACTGTGGACAAGGAAAACGCTGGAGACACAGCTAATGCACTGATGGTCGAATTGCTGAGCAGAAAGAAGGATGGTGATCATGAAGAAGGCAGTATTGGGAAGCGTAAGTATCTTTTTTGTTCAGCACGAACATAAGTGATTCTAAAATTGTATAATGTTGTATCTATTTACCAGTGGCGACATGTGTAATTTGTGGGAAGAAGTTCGTGTCAGCTGAGTATCTGCTTCGCCATCAACAAAAGCGACATCAGCAAGATACACAAGAACAAAAAGTTAAGAAGAAGAAGCAAAAGCAGAAACCAGTATCACGTAGTACTTCTTCATCCTCTTCTGAAGTCGAAAGTGATCAACGCAAGAAGAGCAAGTCTAAGAAACAGAACGCGGCAAATGCAGTGTCTCCATTATCTCGAGAGGTCATACAAGCGGTCGAGGAGAAAACCGCACTCGCCAAGCAATTGTTGGCGCTGCAGGAACAATTAAGACTGGAAAAAGAAGCACGCCATGAAGAAGCCAAGCGATTCGAGGACCAACAAAGCCAGTTGACGACGCAATTGACTGAGTACATGGGCAAATTACAATACACACTGCTGGAAATTGAAAAGAAACAGGAAGACACGAAGCGTGAGATCATGACGACGACGCAGCAGACAATAGAGCGGTTGAAACACGAAGCTGCGAATGCAGAAGTACTAAAAAGGCAACAAATATCGTCACGTGCTGGAAAATTAGAAAATGACGAAGATGATAGAAAAGTGGAGACAATCAAGCAGAAAGCCAAAGACGAGGAAGGAGATTGGACCAGCAAGATTGAGAAACTGATGGACACTTTTCTACGTGCTCAAGCGCAGAAACAACAAGAGATCGATGCGCTGGCACAGGAAAACAGTGAGTTGTGGAGCAAGCACGCCCAATTAATGAAGAAAAAGAAAAAGAAACGATTGATGACTTCGGACACAGCGTTGCGGGATATGGCAGCGCTGGAGGTCAAGCGGTTCGGCGTGGATAGAGGTGAAGTGATGGAACAGCCCATTCCTGTCAGCAATTTTCCATTGGCTGTAAAAACGGCTATACTGGAAGACAAACCAGTCCAAACGGACGACGAGAAAGAGAACGAACCACGCAAAGCAATAGCTAAATCAGTGTGTTCTCAGGAGATTCAGACAGATATTCTACCGAGTAGCGACACGAAAACAAAAACAATTGTAGAGACGCAAAAACCCGTGTCATTACCAGCTCAAGAGCGGAAATCGATGCTACGACAGCCTGCGCCTTCCAAACGAATTCCTCCATCAATGAAGACAACGATTTCACTTCCAATACCAGTAGTTGAGCAAGTGGAGAGTGAGCCAAAAGTGAATCTACCAAATGTAGAGGCTCATGAAAAAAAGGCAGAACCAACACCATTACCACCTGAATCGAAGGACAGTGATAAAAACAAAGAAAGTCGTTTCCAGCATGCAGCACACATCGTGGCCAAAGTAGCGCTGGGATATCTTACTAGAAAAGCGTTGCATAAGCCCGAAAACTGGATGATTACGTTGCCTATAGCAGCAATCGAAAGTTCGCTATCTGAGGCTGAACGTAGCGGATTGAGAGACGAAAAAAACTCGGAGCTGCAGATCCAAGTAGAGGAGAACATGACAGCCAACGACCTACGCGTCGCAGTTGCGACTGCTTTGACTGATCGAATAGAGAGCGAAGACGAGAGTATTCAAATTGATTACCATCGTGTCCTACTGCATCATATTCATACTCATGACGAACTGAGTGGTGATCGACTCGTCCATCCGTTCAAAAATCAAATCGCAATAGAGTTGATTCCTCGCTATGCCGAAGCTGAAGAGCATGTGGAACAAGTGCTTCAACTTCGTCAACAGATATCAGCACAGTTACAGGAGATTAAACGCGCTTCAATGGAGTTTGCACCAGGGAGTCTTGGTTTATTACGAGGTAAAACTACTGATCAGCATGAGAGAGATGCCTTACGAAAGCTGATTCGTCTTCAAGCCTGCGTAAGGATGTTCTTGGCAAAAAGGAAAGCGGAAATATTGAAAATTGATCGACTCGTGGATGCGCGTGTTGTGAAGATGCGAGACAAAGCAGGTCAACAGCGTAAGTCTCAAGCACAAATCAATTTCACTTCCATCCGTAAGATGGTGACATCTGAGGCCAGAGCAGTCCAGAAAATTGAGAAGCAGCTGACGGAAGCGATACAGACAAAAACAGCATCAAGCGACATCAGTCGACTTGCATCGGCAGCGTATGAGCACCATCTGAAGGAACTGGAACAGGCACGAACGAGATTGCCTTCCGAAGTCCAAGAGCGGATTCGGTTGGTACTTGAACGTATGGATATGATCGTAAAAAATGAGTACGACCAGCTGAAGGTGCAACAGCAGCGAAATGACAAGATACCGAACGATAAGCATGCTGCGACGACTCGCAAGCGATTGGAAACACTTCTTGGAGATAAGAAAAATAAGAGAGAAGACCAACCACATGTTTCACAATTGGAGCCTCGAGGATTAACTTCAACCAAATCGTCATTGTCTTCGCTATCAGATGACGAGATAAACGACCAAAGTCTGGAAGACTTTGATGATCGGGAGATTGAGAAACTGGCGGATGCGTACGAGGAAGGGAAGGAGAATGACGAAGCGCAACGCAAAACGGGAGCCCAAGCATCAGTTCTGACATCGATTACGAGTACAGATCCTGAAGAAAAAAAAGAAGGTGTAGCCTTCAATGATTCACCACCAACAACACCTCGCCCACATCCAACACCATTCAACACCCAAACATCGACAGCATTAACAGCACAGTCTCGAGTATCCACACCAATTACCAAGGTCGAGCCCAAGACCTATGCACCTGGAGCTAATGCTAGTGAAGATGAGCTGGGTCGTTCACCACGTCCAAAGCAAACTAGTCTTATATCGCCTTTTTCACAGACGCCTCTCATCTCGCGACGTACGGGATCGTTTGCAAGGCGAGGAAGTGGTTATGACAACGCACGATAGAGTTTTTTTGATCAATAAACAAGTCCATAAATTTGTTTACCTTGCTCTTTCAAACACAGAGCTCGTGTCTCTTCAGCTACAAAATCTTCTCTTTCAACATGTTTTCTTGTTGTTAGACAGTAACTTTGCTTGTTTTATGGAAGTGAAACGCCCTACTGTTGCAGTTTGGCTCTTCGTTCACGTACAGCCGCCGCCAGATCATGCAATACCTCTACGGTCGTCTCCCAACCCATGCAAGCATCCGTGACGCTCTGACCGTAGACGAGCGGCTGCCCCGGGATCAACGCCTGGTTACCTTCTTTAATGTTAGATTCCAACATCACACCGATGATCCGGTCATCCCCAGCGCGCAGTTGTTCGGCGATGTTCTTCGCGACCAGCACCTGATTCTTGTGATCCTTCCGAGAGTTGCCATGCGAGCAATCGACCATGACGTTGTCGACCAAATTGGCCTTGAGCATCATCTTGGACACTTCGTCAATGTGCGGCTTTTCAAAGTTTGGTCCGGTTTTACCACCTCGCAGGATAGTGTGACACGTATCGTTGCCCTATGATTTATATCCAAGCAATACAATTAGCTGACATGTTCAGATAAGAAAGGGTGAAGCTCTCAGAACGTACAGCAGTGTTGACAATCGCCGCCAATCCCTGCGAGCTCACGCTCAGGAAGCAGTGCGGGTGACGAGCAGCTACCACTGCGTCCACAGCCAGTTGCCTAAACAAAGCAAACCAAGCAAGAGAGAGCAGTTAGGATCTTCGTAACTTATGGATCATGTAATACAAGGTCGAAACTTACAAGGAACCACCCGTGCCGTTCTTAAAGCCAATGGGCATGGAGAGTCCCGACGTGAGTTCGCGATGCAATTGACACTCGGTTGTGCGAGCGCCGATAGCACCCCAACTCACGAGATCTGAAATGAATTGCGGCGACATTGTGTCTAAAAACTCACAACCAGCCTGGTGGGATCCATATTGCATAGTGTTAGTACTTCCTATTCCATTTTAACCAAACTCAAGGTCGAAAAGCAAAGAAATGGATTACCGGCAAACTTAATTCGTTAATCTGCGCCAAGAGCTCACGTGCCACACGCAGGCCCTGAAAATGCAAGCAGGTTACGCCAAATTAAGAAACCATGCAAACAGGAAACAGAGAATGAACAGCTAAAAGAGGTACCTTGTTGATGTTGAAGCTGCCGTTGAGATCCGGGTCATTGATTAGTCCTTTCCAGCCAACTGTGGTTCGTGGCTTTTCAAAGTAGACGCGCATGATAATCAGTAAATCTTTTTCCAGTTCCTTTCGCACACCCAACAATCGGTTTGCTGCACGAAATGTGATCAAACAGCACGTCCATGAGCCCCAAAATACCAATAAGAAGAGCTCTGAAAAGCACTAACAATGCAAGATTTTCTTACCATAATCCATCGCTGCATCAACGTCATGAATGGAGCAGGGTCCGACAATCACTACCAGACGATCGTCCGTGCGTCGTAGCACATTGGCGACACCTTGACGTGCATAACTAATCTACACAACACATCAGAACAGCACAGTCAGTTTGATTTCTGAGCTTGTCAGTCATTTCCATTTCCTATAAGATGCCTACATCGACTGACCGTTTGTGCCATCTTGTTAGTCAATGGGATCTCCTCCAACAGACACGCTGGGGGGATCAGCGGACGGATTGCTGTGATGCGCACGTCCACAATGGCCTTCTTGTCCGAGATCTTGACGTCCTCAATGAGGCTAGGGATCCGCAAGCGTCGACCATCAGCGTCAGCCACAGGTCCACTCTGCGGCATAATTTCCTTCTTCTTCTTCTTGTCATTGGTGGATGTCACTGGGACATTAGCAGCATTGCCAGAGCTCATTTGCTTGCCGAGCAGAAACCCCACCGCACCAACGCTTCCTGCTGTAAGCAGCGTCATGGTCGCTGCAAGGAGTCCAAGTCCCAGGGACATCGACGCTGAAAGCTGCCCGTCTTGGCTGCGTCCGTTCATGGTTGTACACTGTGTTTAAATATTTGTGTACAAGTCCGCGTCCACACTTGCGCAATTGTTGGATTTGTGTTTGTGGATGAACCTCCTGTGGCCAGCGGTTCAATTTGATTTTGGGAGACAGGCGCTGCACCTCCCAAATCTTTCAGATAATGTTGCGCAAACGGCGGCCAAGCACCAAGATTTGGATGAGCAACCGCAAAAGAAACTTTCTTGTGGTTTTGTGTGGCCACAACCACTGACCGATTTAAAATAGTGACATGAGCTGCATTGGTTATTCCGCATTGCTTTGCTTCTTGTTCATCACATTTTGTGCATTCACATTCAGTTAAATGTAGTATTTTAGATAAGTGTTGGTGTTCATTTCTTCACACGAATACATATGGTAATCTATGTGAGCACTTCAAAGCGCTCGGAACTGCTGATACTTGAGGATTCGCTGATTCGAACCCCACCAGCTTCATTTTCCATGTACATTCGGCCCGTGCTGACGAATCCAATCACATTTAGCAAATCGGCTTGTTCAGAAATGGATTGATCCAATTGCTGGAACGCCAAGAGCTCCGACGACCGAGGCGCGCTGCTGGTGTCACTCATCATGCAGGAATTCCGTCGAGTCGTGTCCAGTGTTTCCTGTGCTTTTGCTGCAATTTCCAGCAGCCTTGTTGTCAAGTCACTATCACGTGACATCGAGATTCGCGGTTGGCTTCCATTGCTGGCATAAGATGTGCGTTGGTTGTTCGGATTGTTGTCATGCTCCAAGTCAAATGGAACCCCGTATTCTTGGTTATCAAACATGTCATACGATTCCATCGGGTCCGTCTCCAGTCGGGATCGTCGCTTCTCACGTTGGATACGAATGGATAAGGGACTCATTGGCACTTGGCTGGTTGATAATCCCGTGACCGATCCAACAAACAGCGGTGTAGTTCGGCGATTGCCTGACGTTTGACGATTTAGATTCGGTGGTACTGCTTTATCTGGTGTATACGGAGGTAAGGAGCTGTGGCTGTCACTACTGCTGAGCGTGGACAATCGGTCGTTGGAGTCGATACAGGCCGGGTTTTCAAGCGTCGATTCCCTGAAAATGTTTTCGTCAGAAAACCCTTCGAACAGCGACTCCGTTTCTCTTTCAGGTTGGTTCTTTAAATCGCGACGGGCACTTCCAACACAGCGCTTGCAGAAACGCGTGACATCTAGTCGTGAAGAGGTTGGTGTGGCCGGTTCATCATTGTCGAATGCCTTCGCACGGCTCAGAATCTCACAATCCTTGCACATGTTCTGTAGATTTAAACAGGAATACACGATTAATATGCATTAGCACATCTTGTAAAGACTATACCGATAATAACGACATATATAATTACCTCGCCGCAGATTCCGCACTCGCTACGCGGTCGGATGAGTGTGAATTTCTTGCTGCATATATAGCAGTACTTTCGCTCACTACTCAGTATAAAATAGCCACATAAAGATTCGTTTTAGACCCATTGACGTGACAATGCGAACGCAAACCACATATATCCAACTTACTTTTTTGCCAATCGCAAGATACGCTTCGCTTCAATCTGTTGCGCCATAAATTTAGCTTCAACGAATTTATTGAGATTGGTGATACACGACGTGAAGCTCTCGTGGACAAACGCTACGAGTTTGCTGGATGAAAAGCCACCCAGATTCATCGACCCATGCCACATGACATTGGTCGTTCGTGTGGCGGGGKTTTCTTTAAATAACAGCACACCAGAGACTTTGGCACGCACAAGGCCATGAGAAGCTTCCAAGGATTGGCACTCTTTCATGTCAATGGACTGGAGAACGGCGTAACCCACTTCTGCTTTCTCCTGATCCAGCATAGTTCCCATACTCTAACAGACGTTATAAAGAAGAAAAAAGTCATTATAATGCAGAAATGAAGACAAGACCAATCTGTTAACTGACCCACCTTGAGATAGCAATAATCTTTACTTTTCGCGAACAATCCCGGTGTTTTTAACGCCATCCAGTTTACACCAAGATACCGATGCGGTTCCAGCTCCGATTTACGTTTAATTACATGCACAACCGCCGCATCAAGGCAATTTTCCAGCAGAAACATTGAGTTGTTGCGAAAATCGACCGTATTATCCGAATACATAGCGTCCATTGCCTGATATAAGGACAGCGACACCTTCCCAAGACACTTAAAATCGAGCTGCTGTCGTGCGTTTTTGTCTTTGGCGTCAGGTTTCCGACAGTACGTGCGGATGCCCGTTTCACGGAAATGTCTCTGCGAGCTCGAGAGCTTCCACCCGGAGGAACCATCTTCGTAAGACATCGCCCATTTAGCGCGCTTCATGACGTCATGGCGGAGCGCGTCTGCTTTCTGTTGAAGATAGTCCTCTTGGTCACGAGAACATTCGACTTGCGGGAAGAATGCAGTCGGGAGCGGGAACCGCGCGGTCGCAGAGGACGATCCACGCATGCGCCCCATCATGGACGGTCGAGACTCGCGGGAGTTGTCCATTCCTATCTGCCTAACACTTTGTGCTCGTTGGCTGGTAATATTGTGGTTTGTGTGTGTGGGTGGGTTATGTGGATGATCCGCTGTTAATTGTGATCGTATCTCTCCGCACGAGTTTGGAGCTTTTCAATTTTCCATTTCCAGCCGGTACCCATAGTATACAGTATCACTGTATAGATAGCAGCCCCTTCAGAGGGTTAGGGATAAAAAAGACGCAGTCAGATATGCGTACCCCTGACCCTATTTGAATAGCAGTACCCAATTGGTGGATAAGGGGTTGATAGGTTCGGATAGACAGATCTGTATAGAGTATCTTGAACTTGGAACACCAATAAACCCACACCTAAGTCGATGGCCAGCTAGCTTGGCGGTTCATTATCTAGAAAATTTCTCACACTCCACTTAGTCTCCAAGAAGAGCGTGTGAGAAATTTTTTGCGAGTGATGGGTAGAAGCTCTCCTGTTTACAGAGGCGCTGGAATTGCAACAACACAACAAGCACAATACAGGTGGGAGGACGTACGTACCGCACTTTTTCTTGATGTGATTGATATGGTGGGGTGCGTGGGTAAAGGCTGGCAGTAATGTTACTCAGTAGCGGATGGCAAGACAATGTTGTTGGGTTGTTTGGATAAGCTACGGAGCTACGTAGCACCACTTGGCTGCCATTGCTCGTATACAACTGAGTCAACGATTTTTGATGTGTTCATCATCCCCATTTGAGAAATTCCGGAATCATCACCAACTGTTTAATGCTACGTTCAACTCATGGGGTCAAGTGTCTCACAAATGTAATCAACAAACCAACGTATCCAGTGCAATAACCTGATTCTTATCCATCTGGTAGCTGCGCATTGCTAATCTTCATCGGCTGGTTTCTGGACTAGCATGGGTTCCTCATACAGATTTACCATCATTATCGATCAGATGTCGCAGGAATTGGTTAAATTAGTTTATGACTACCGAGCGTCAATATGCGGTTTTTAGAGGTTAAGTTGGCACACATTCCAGCTTTCTCGCGTCAGCTTACCCATTTATTAGATAGGTTCAAGATCTTTTGAACCCAAATTCAAAACTGTAGCCATTTTATTCTTAATGGATGGATGTCTAAGCTGAACTGGATCGGAGTGCATTGACCACTATACCATTGTGAGTTTTGTGGTTATTGTTTGTCTGGAAAAGCGTGGAGCTACTACCCAGCACAGTTTCTTTTGCGCTGAGTGCCATTTCAGGGACCTCGTGCGCTGGGAAGAACAATCCACGCTTGGCCGCGGCCAATTGCTTCTCTACCTCTTGTAGGAACGACTCAATAGTCAACCCAGTGTAACTCCCAGCGCTGGAAGCACGTTTCGCTTGTTGCTTATCCGTCTTAATCCGTGAGGTGACCCATAATTCCGCCAGTCGGTGCATGGTGGCAGCTCTCGAGTGTTTATAAACCATCACCTGAGCCACTTCTGAGAGTATCTGCGAGGATAGAACTTGTGTTTTGTGATCGATGGGGATGATCCCACAGTGCGGACATGCCAGTACCACCTCGCTCTTCTTTGTCGTCGGTTTACTGGCCTCTTGGCTGATCCGCCGACCTTGTGCGCGCTTGCAGTCGATGCACATAACACTTGCGAATTGAATATCAGCTGATGGTGAGTTTACTACCACACAAACGACAACAGCACTCGGTTTGGATTTGTCTTTTGGTCGCAAGAAGCGATCGACCGAGCGGATTTCAGCGTCTTCCAGCTACAAATATACTCCAATAACCATCAGGAATTCCCCATAGAAAATACAAAACAAACACAAACTACTGACCGTATCACTCAGCAAAATGAGATCAAACGCGCCTGCCGCTCCCGGTCCGGTATACCCACTACTGCTATGGGTGCTTCCTATTCCTGAGCCAGGCAATTGCGTAAAATAAGACACTGCTTGTTCGCCACTAATCGCCAAAGCCCACTGAAAATTTTCCTTCTTGAGCATTTTTTCGGTCGCGATTTGCTTTTTGGTGTCTTTCTCTACGAGTAGCACTCGTGGCAACTGCTCCATTTGTCCCGACAGATTAGCATTCTTAGTCGCAGGAACTACACGAAGCGCTGCGCCTCCCAAACTCGTGACGTGAACGAGTTGCGAGTCGTAGAACCTACAGAGAAATCATCCTTAGATTCAGCAATTGATGGCAATTGGCTAGAAATCAATCGGTTTTTCCTTACATAAGAAACGTCGGTACGGCATGCACACGGTAGCGCTCGGCTAACGCAGACGATTCCGCTAAGTCACATTTCACCAATCGGCATTTGGACCTACATAACCAGATACGTCAGTCCACAAAGCATAATGACCGCTACAGCTATTGATCATTGATGCTGAAGAATAAACAACATTACCCAATGACAGAGACAGATGTCGCATCCCCCTTATTCTTACTTAGCTCACTCAAATGCAATTGCACCTGCTCCAACACAGCTTCAACAACGCGGGATTGCCGGTCATCTGCGCGCAAACATGCCACCACTACTAATTGATCTTTCCCACATTGTTCGCTTAAGAACTGGTCTAGTTTCTGAGCTGAAAGGAGTTGTAATCGCTCTCCGCTGGGTTTCCCACCACCACCTGGTACAGCCAGCTGCTGAGAATACCGACCACTGGCGTTAGTGAGCGGACCAGAGCGACGCAGTATTGGATTCTCCTGAACGATCCGCTCGTGGATCTCAACTGAGCCTAACCATTTGTCGGTCTCTTGATTTCGCAGCCTTGAGAGTGTGGCTGAAGCATCATTCACTCGCAGAGGGGAACCAAAGAGTGTCGGCTCTTGACCGACTTCATAACCTGTGCAAGGCAAAATTGGGATTTCAGATAGCGTTTGAAGATGTGCATTTTCACGCCAATTGCCGTCTGCTGCCGGTGTGACTTTCTGGCCTTCGTACTCGTCGAATTTGCTTTCCAAATCAGCAACGATACTTTTGATTGTGTCGTGTGAGAGGTCCTGGCTACGTGGCTTCTGTTTGCTGCGCTTTTCAATGGACTCTAATTCAATCCGTTTCTGCCGCTGCTGCAACGTTGGTACCTGTTGATCGATCAGCAATTTGCCTCGTTGAGGCCCGTCGGTAGCGCGATGTGCATGGTCAAAGTACGTGTCAGTCCGACGAAGACATTCTCCACACCCAAATTCTACTGATATGCCTGGACAGGGCATGAATTTCACGTAGATACTGCTCCGATCTTTGAAAGTGAAGATCAACGAGTTGTTCAGTTGAATCACGACTGGTTGTCTTGGTGGCGTACCAGCTTTCTGTGCCTTTGGATCCCATCGCCAGCTCTTTAGATTCGATTAATAGTTAGTCCAGTTGGTTGGATACAGAATGTGCATGAGTGCCATAATTACCTGCACGATCTTGTCACTTTCATCCATAATGAGTCCCAAGTCTTTGGACAAAATCATCTTTTTGCCGTTCTTCCGACCAACAGAGCCCACCTATACAGATTCAAGCACAAGATGAAATTAAAGTGAATCATATTGGTACTTAAACTATTGTGTACGCCTTCATAGTAAATAGAAATGCAATACGTACCGCATGTTCATCGATTGTTGCAAGCAGCGTTTTGTTGCGATTATCTTCGTAAAACTGGAAGCTGCGTTGATAATCGTTGATCTTGTTAGCACAGGCTGCAACTCGGCCAGATGCATAACTGCAATAAATCACAACAACTCATTTAGAAAACGTATGTCGACACAGTAGGTATAGCCATAGCATTGAACAAGAGAAGCTGTAAACACCAACTAGCAAAATCCACATCCAAACTCATCCAAGCGGACTGCCAACTCGCCCGTTGGGTAGTGCTGCTCCTGGGTCAAGTTCTGACGCGCACTTGCTGCTACATTTGTTGTTGCTGTCATGACTCAGGTAGCGATCTACTTTACACGGAAGGTAAATGTGAGCTGCCTGTGCTCTTTCAATGTTGGAAGCATTGACCTGTTCATCAAGTCTTTTTTTAGTAGAAAACACAGAGAATGGTAATATCGACCAATAGTAGGGCGGTCACCCATTTCAAGCATGTTGTAATCTTAATTAGATGCACCGCAACTTTATAAACACATCAACCATACACATGTCAATGACAGTTTCCAAATATTTTCTAGAGATAAAACAACCTCACCAAAAGCTTCAATGACCACAGCACAAAATCGTCACAAAACAAAACACTAAAGTGATACGATTCCTTTAACAACTTGGTCCACAAAGCTAAAGCAAACCTTATAATACAAAGTGATGATAAAGGCAAGAATAAGTAGATTGATGTGTGAAGAGTGCGCATGATGTGTAGATTTGGATGAAAGAGGTGAGAGCAGATTTGCGAAATTGTAGGTGGAGCAGGTTTGGAACGATGGTCAATTGGCCGAGCGGTCTAAGGCGCCAGTTTAAGGCACTGGTCT
>BCKE01000076.1:0-16441 GCA_001600495.1 Pilasporangium apinafurcum
ACGCCTGAGGAACCTGTTGCAGTTGAGGCCGAGGTGGAAGAACCAATCGCAGGTGTGGAAGCACCGACGGAAGTACCGACGGAAGCACCGGTAGAAGAAATTGCAACTGCAGAAGCGATTAGTGTGGAAACGGTGACATTTTCTTCGTCTCACGTGAGTCATTACGGCGCTCTAGGACTTTTGCCAGCTGATGTTAAGTTTTCGCCCACTTCGATTGTGGAGGTTACGACAAGTGTTCTTTCGGAACTGATCACATTCGTGGAGATGAATGTGGCTGTGCATGAGAGTGAGCCAACAAATCACATGCACGATCTGAATGGAGAATAGACAGAGGACACATCTCATACACAATGTTGTAAAAGATATCTTACATGTAGTTAGTATCTGTGCAAATCATGATAGACCGCATCAATTTTATTCTGAATAAACGTCACTCCTGTTTGGTAATCTTATCGTCGATGGTCACACCCATGACTTGATCGACTAGCGCAGGAAATGCTTCTTCGTTTGGTTCTGGATACGACAGCAGTCCATCAAAGTTCGCGCTCTCGAGCGTCGCGACTAGCTGCGCGCAGGTCGTGCTTACACAGTAGTTTTGCTCCGCCATGGCGTCTGCCAGTTCTGTTTGGTGGTTGTCCATTAGCTTGTCATTCACCACCACTACCAAGTGTTTCTTCGCTGAGAGTGCGTCCATAACTGACCCAGCCCCAGCATGGCTGATGATCAGATCAGCACGCCGCACATCACGCTTATATTGCGGATCGTGGCGGTAAAATGTGACGTTCACACCTGTTTTCTCTGCTGATTGTTCGTTAACACGCGGGGTATACTCGCCGTGGCCGATTTGCATGACGACGTCTGTGAACCCGCGCGCGCGCAGTGCATGCAGACATGTATCAGTGTCGACAGTCCGCACGAGCGCTTCAAATTTTGTCGTCCCCACTGTCACAAATACGATCCGCTGCGTCTTTTCTAGCTGCTGATCATCTTTTGTAGCTCTCTGATCCATCATGATCACCATTTTGGGGTTTCGTTCTAGGTGTGAGCCAATTATGACCATCACTCTTTATATACTTTCATTGGCTAATAAACTCTCCATGGAATAATTTTAGCCAATAAGCGCGTATTTATTCCGTTGACGGTGACCATATTTTTCAGAAAAGGGAGCCACAACACGCAGGAAGTCGTCATTAGCAGCATGGCATTGGCGTGGAGAGGACTCAGTTCACGCGCGCTCGTGCGTGTGCATGGCACTCACAACACATCCGCTCGTTTCCTACGTGCTCATCCCATGGGTGTGCGCGGCATCGTGTCGCAAATAAAGCCACAAGTTGCAGATTACGACCTCGTCGTCATCGGTAGTGGTCCAGCGGCCACACAGTGCGCCATCGAATCGGCCAAACGAGGCAAGAAAGTCGCAGTGGTCGACAAGCAGACCAGTGTTGGCGGTGTATGTGTGCACACGGGCACAATTCCGTCCAAGACTTTCCGTGAGGCGGTGTTGCACCTCTCGGGCTATCGTCACCATGGGTCAGTAAGAGTTTTGTGTGTGAATGATATGGTAAGTGGGCTAATCCTATATGGTCTTGATGGGACAGTTTCTATGGGAAATCGTATTCCATGAAGACCGTGACGATCGACGACATTTTGTACCGCGTGCAGCGCGTGGTCAAGTCGGAAGTAGACGTCATCAAAGCACAACTGAAGGCTGAGGGTGTTGAATACTTGCCTGGGTACGCGCGGTTCGAGGACGACCACACGATCTCAATTGTACGCGATCCGCAGACCGTCGTGGGTGCGTCGGATAATGTTGATCCGAACTGCGAGACTCATACGGTCTCGCAACTGCATGCAGAGAAATTTTTGATTGCGTGTGGTACGCGCCCCGCGCATTCGCCATTGGTGCCGATTGACGGTAAAGTTATCTTTGATAGCGACCAGATCTTGAGTGGACAGATCCGTTCACTGCCGCGCTCGCTGATTGTGGTTGGTGCTGGTGTGATTGGCATGGAGTACGCGTCCATGGTCAACGTTGTACCTGGTCATTCGGTCACCGTTGTGGATGGACGACCTGATGTACGTTGTTTGAAACTGCTTGGCAGTTTTGTGATCGAGATGTCCTTAGCACTGTTAAGTAACCATTTGTTCTTTGTGGCAGATCTTGACGTTCTGTGATGACGAAATTGTCGGCAGTCTCAAGTATGAGATGCGCAGTAAAGGAGCTCGGTTCCTCTTGGGCGAAACCATCCAGAAAGTCGAGGTATAGCAATATCTTACGAATAGAAACTGCACCGATTTTGGTTTTACTTATATTTTCTGAAAAACTTGTGTAGAAAACAGATAAGAATGTGAAGGTTTTCTTCAACAGTGGCAAGGTCGCAACAGCCGATGCACTACTCTACACAGTCGGCCGTCAGGTTCGTTGATTATTGGTCTCTGATCATCCAGTTAATATCGTCAAGGTCAAGCAACAACTGAGGTGTTCTTCGTGTTTTTGGGGGGATGGGAATTTTTTTATGCAGGCAAACACGGATGATTTGAATTTGGAAAGAGTTGGGCTATCTCGAAATCCTCGCGGGCTGTTGACCGTCAACAAAGACTACCAAACCGATAAATCTCACATGTACGTGCCGTTTCGTCTTTATAAGAATGCAAAATGAACTCTGATGGTTTACACATGTTATAGTTACGCTGCAGGAGATTGCATCGGCGCACCAGCATTGGCGTCGACAAGTATGGAGCAGGGCCGACTTGCCTCGTGTCATATGTGGGATGAACAAGAAGAACAGCTTGTAAATAGCCAATTGGAAAGCGGTAACTATCCATATGGTATTTACACAATTCCTGAAATCTCCATGGTGGGCAAAACGGAGCAACAACTGACAAAAGAAAAAGCGAATTATGAAATGGGTATCGCCAAATACTCGGAGCTGGCCAAGGGACAGATGCAGGGTGCAATCTCCGGTGGAATGCTCAAGATATTATTCGACCCAAACACATTGAAACTCTTGGGTGTACACGCCATCGGTGAAGGCGCAACTGAAATTATCCATATCGGTCAAGTGGCTATGGCGATGGGTTGCTCTTTGACGTACTTTCGCGACGCCGTGTTCAACTATCCGACGTTAGCAGAAGCCTACCGTGTCGCTGCGCTGAACGGATTAGAACGACTCAGCCGGGACGTGGACGCCTACGAAGGCATTTAAGACAAATTAACAGCCTTATAGAGAGAAAGGAGAAGAGAAATCTGTCGAAAGACCAATCAAAACCAACGAGTTTATCCGATCTCAGCTTGTGTGCGAACAATTCGCATTCGTTGATTAATTAGCCGCATTGCAGTAGTACTGATAGCGGCAGGTCTCGAGATGTCACTTTTGTGATGAGTCGAAACTCGTTTCGGCTAATATCGACCCATTCCATCACTTGTTCCGGAGGACATGGTAAGCAACAAATGCGATCACTTGTCGCTGAAATATTGGTTGGTGGTCTGGAGTTGTGACCGTGCGGAAGGATATTGTAGAAGTAAACATTGACACCAAGCACCCGAAGTCGGAACATTGTCCAAGGATCAGTCATCATTGCGATGTTCATCAGCAGAATCAATGAGTTAACTTCCTCTGTTCGCTCCCCAACATTCAATCGCTGATCATACATCCCACATTGTTGTTTTCTAGGAATGTACAAATCCACAGTGTGCTGTAAAAAGCTGATCACGGCGTTTTTCGTGACACCAATAAGCTGCGACGGGTATCTGCATTCTGAAGCGAGAGGAGTGGCCATTGATTTCTGCATTCTTAGTGGAGCTGGCGAAATTCTGACGGACGTCTTACACCGAGCTCCGGTAACGGTTTTATTGACAGCAATTCGAAAGCAAACACCCAAGGCAGTTATTGGCCACAATGTCCCTGCACTGTACGGAATAATGGTTGACGAGACAAATAGAACGCCACTTTGTGTCCATTTTGGTTGCAAACGATAAAGAAACACTTTGAACACCATCCCAATGCCTAATACAATGCAAATTACAAGGAAAGTCATCTTCATATCTTTTGAAAATCCCTCTTGACTGGGGTTATAGTAGCTTGCAGGCTGTGTTCTCACTTGCTCCATAGTTTCCCCTTCCTCGATATCGACAGGTCCGATAATCACCGTAATGGGTGCTGACCGAAATGACAACGATTTGTACGAGCCGAAGATGGACAGAAAGGAAGTCACACTGATAAGAAAGCCACGAATGCCGACGACTCCGTCATGTGGCCGCCAAGGTAGCAGCTTTGTCTGTATAAAGACCCATCCTTTCAAGAGTAATGCCAGGAGCCAGACATTCCGCATTTGCACAGAGGCGGTTCGAATAAATGCCATCAAATCGAAGTGACTGGCTCCCCCTACCGCCGCCCAATAAGTATCGAGAAATGAATCAACAACAGTAGAATCGATCAGATGAGCAATTACATAACACGTAATTGGGAAGACGCTTCCATACACGACGACATGGAACGGGATCTTTAGCATTGTCACGATGGATGCCTTCATATGACTCCAGGAGGATTGATGATGCCTTGTTGCACATGCAACGTAGGAGCCATACAGCAGCAATAGTAAGCGTATCCACACGTAGAATTGCGCAGTGGCTCGCAAACCTGCTGTAATGGGGAACCACTCAGCGATGTTCGATTTAATGACACCACGTTCATAGCGAAAGTCATCAATGAAGACAGTTGAACAAGACGATAACCGGTTTGAAGAAGTGCACATTCGTCCACGTATCAGCATCACGACTTCAAATACGTAAGTTTCATAATACGCCGTTTGTGTCACAGCAGTGGTGGACGTTGGGCTGAACGTTGTGTAGATGGTCAAGTCTAACATCAGCTCGGGGTATTGCTGCTGCAGCAACGCCAAACGAAGATCCACGTGATCAGAGATCGAAACGCTGGACAGTGATGCATTCAATGGGTTTTTGCACAGCCATGGAACTTCATCATCACAAAACTTGGGGCGGTTGCGCTGTGAACATATAGAAAAGATTTCCTTTGGCTGTATTGTCCGCTTGTGATACACATGGACTGTGTTTAATCGCCAATGATGGATTTTGCTAATGAATCGGTAAAGATAATGATGCAACCGATCCGTCCACATGTGCTCTGCGGCAAAGCGAAAGGGTTGCGAACGGTGACTTTGGACTTTGGTGATCAGACTATCGAGCATCGTCCAGGTCGTGGCCAAGTCCAGCGTCCCCAATTGGTCATCATTGTGTTTCACTTCATAAAGCAAATACCGAGGGAACTCTGAGACATTGAACAGATGTGCAACACCTCGTAGTCCTATAGACGTAGTGTCGAACTTGTATGACCAGATTCGAGCAGCTTCAACACTGGTGCCGCCTTTCCTTCCAGTGAACACGCCCGTTGAACTATTAAATGCAATATGCATTACGGGGTACGCGTACGGCCCGAAGTGGATGGCCGCTCCTGGTTCGCTTGGTGTTGTATAGAACTGTGAAAGACTCTTCACACCAAGACCGGCCCGAGGGATATCCGTGGCCAATAGTACCATCGACACAAGCGAAACTACACACCGAACCCATGAGAATGCGAGACAGCGATCCAAATTTGTTGGTGGGGGCTGCCAATTTACTGGGATGTGTCTATGTTTCAAACTGCGTACTTCATTATTATTGAGACATGCTGGTGCTGATGGTTTTTGCTGGATGCGTATTCTCTTAGGCATCTGTGGTGGAATTCTCTGTGTGATGGTGTCTATCCAGCATTTTTTCCAGAAAAGGTTGTCATCCAAAAATACCCCTCTAGCATAACTAAGGGGATGCACAGAGCACGAACCCTTTTGACAGATAGTCGCAATTCCAAATGGCCACATACTGAAATAAGGTATCTCTTTGGAACCGAAGAGGTACAATGGCACATTCGTGCAACCTCGATACCAGCAATTATTACAATTGTGATCAATGTTATTGTATTAAGGCGACTTTGGTGAAGAGGAACAACAACCATGGCGCGGAATGAAGAGAAGGCGCAGTCGCTCTTGAATCGATGGACGTCTATGAAACAGGATTTCTCTGACACTTTCAAGAAGTAAGAAATCGCTTGCTGCTGTTGATGTTGATCTGATGATGGCTGTGAGGTTTAACCTAACTTGTTTTGTTTTTTTGTATGCCAATCGTATCTAGTCGACGTCCATACTTGGCCTCGCAGTGTGACAATTTGAAGGATGCCGAACGATGGCGACGGCAGATCATCCGTGAAATCGCCAAGAAAGTGTCGGATATACAGAATGGTAATGAGTAGTCTCTCTCACCTTCTTGTTACTGATAGTAGCAAGCTGAAATTTGATGTGATTGGGTATGTTGTAGCGGGATCGGGAGAACACGTGATCCGTGATTTAAACGACGAAATCAACAAGCGCATTCGAGAAAAGCGTCACTGGGAGAAGCGTATTGTGGAGCTTGGTGGACCAGACTACGCACGTACGCAGCCACAGGCGTATGATGCGGATGGCTCGGTTGTGCAGGGCGGACCAGGAGGGTACAAGTACTTTGGCGCGGCCAAGAATCTGCCTGGCGTGCGCGAGTTATTCCAGAAAGAAGCCCCTGCACCTCGCAAGCGGACACGGTACATTTTTAGTTGTTGTATATGTGTGTACCAGTTGGTTAAAGTGATGTTTTTGCTGATGGTGTGTGTTTGACAGTCAGGATATGTACAAGAACATTGAGCCTGATTATTATGGATTCCGAGACGATGACGACGAAGAACAGTTGCGTGCTGAAGCTGATGTGGAGAAGAAATTGCGGGAACAGACCATGGCGGAGTGGGATGCTGCCGAAGCAGATCGAAAAGCACAAGTCACAGCGTTGGTAAGTGTATGTGCAAGATTGTGTTTGTATCTGGCTGAAAGTTATGAATAATGTATCTCCTGTTGCAGGGCATCGCTATAAAGTCATAGAGCATATGGCGATAGGATGAGCGCAAGGGTAGCACGAAAGGAGAATCGTTCATAGTCTATTTGTCCAGAGGATTTTTCATTTTGGTTCTAGACTTTATTTTGTTTCCCGTTGTCCGCCGTACCATTGCCAAAGCTCTACCACAAAAAGGCATTTCTAGTCGAGAACAATCGGCATCGACAAAAGTGATTCAATATCGATCCAATTCACAGCCGCGGCAATAATAACAACAACAACAGGAAAAATAAAAAACATCATCAACGTCTCCTTGCTAATAGGGTGGGTTTGTTTTGTATGCATTTGTGTTTTGGTGGTGCGTGCGTATTTATTGCTTAAAGTGACGGATAGGGTTGGCCTTCTGCACGCGGCCGTACTCGACCGACGCCGCTTGCCATTCCGCCGACGTAGTCTTCGGCGAACCGGGGACATCACCACCAAGATCAGGGCCTGCAACATAATAATGCAAGACCGTCAGAGAAAAGCGAGTCTCACAAGTGGGCAATTAGTGAAATAATAAGTGAACAGTACCGGTGTAGCGCATGAAGGCGAAGCAGGCGAAGGAGACTGCAAACGTTCCGCTGATGATCGTGGCGAAGGCCTGTTTCTTGGGCATGTTCTTGGTCAATTCGTAGAGCACCATCGTTTTCCTCTGCCTCCTCACGTCTGTCTGTCTGTGTGGCTCTGGAGATTGCAAATATGAACCAAACAAACACAAAAGACCTCCCTCACGTTACAAAGACTCGCAACCTCAGCTATAGGCAAAAAATGCCGTGGTAAACTATACTCGAGTATACAATATGTTTTATATATAATATATACAAAATACTATATGCTAGTATGAAGGGAAGTAAGAGGATAAAAATTCGGCGGCGACACGTCCTAATTGTTTTCTGATGGTTATTAACCTACGAAATAAAATAACCTTCATAAATGAATATCGATCGGATGGAAGCAATGCAATTATTGTTGATGCAATATTATCAATGCTTAACTTGCCTAACATCACCAAGCAGGATACAATTATTCGGGCATCGTTTTCCAATATGAAGGGATCATGAAATATTATGCACTTCGTAATTGTACATTTACAACACTTTTACTCCATTCTCTCCTGTCTTTGTAAATATATTCCTTTCTCTCTCTTCTTTGTCCTCAATTCAGCTCTTGAATGAGTGGCCGCGGCTTAGTGCTTGACTGTGAGAAGTGCAGTACGGATTCTGACTGCTTCTGCTGCTGCGACTGACTGTTCTTGGCTGCTAAAAGTTCGGAAGGTGATTTTGCCACTGCTGCTTCTTCGTTTTCTTCATCCGAATCGTCACTGGAACTGGAGTCGGACGCTTCGTTCTCCATTAATCCTAGGGCAAAATTCTACCACATTGTACACAATTAGACTCGACGACGCAATCAATTATTTCGAATAGCATCCCGACATACCATCTCAATAATCGGAGCTTTCTTAAAGCCGTGCATTCGATCATCGCCATCTTCATCGCTACTCTGTCCACTTGTGTTTTCTTCCGCAACCTCATCTTCTTCTTCTATCTCGATATTATGATTTGCACCTTGACCAGCAGCCTGTGCAGCATCCAACTTTTTGTTTTCCTCCGCCATCTTTGGAAGAAACGCTTCCAATTTTGAAAACACTGCATATTAATTCGCAGCATAAAGGCCATCAGTTTCTTGCGATATAGTTATACACAAAATCAATTGATCATATGCAAGCGAACTTTACATGCGCTGGTCGGTGGCTTTGGGAATGCCGGTGGTTTGTTGCTGGCACCTTGCATGGTTCTATAAGTAAGCAAATGCCTAATTAGCCAATGCATCCATATACAGCACGTCTAGGATTATGCACCAATTGCCGGCGCAAGCGACTCACATCGCAAGCGGTCGATTCATTTACGCCGTTGGATGCGTTCAAGTGTACATACCTCTTCGGCTTTGTGTCAGGAGGAAGTTGAGCTGGTTGGTGTAGCTACAGCATGATTGGGTGAGCAATACGCCGTATTTTGATATTTTTGATGTATATTAGATCTTGTTTTAAAATTTACTTTAATAAACTAACATTCTCTACCACCCACTATAACGTGAAATTTTCATTAGCCTTATTGTAAAAATCAACTTAAACGCCTTTTTTAACATTTCCAAATGGTTAAATCCCTAATCTCTCGATAAAGTATCCTCCTCACATTCGTTCATAAGATAATCCTCTGCCAAGATGAAATTCTATCCGCTGCATCAAGGTGATTCTGTCGCTGCCAATTGCGCTACGCTCTTTGAGGGCCACACGGTGCTGCTGGTAAGAACCAAATTCTCCATATCTCGATCGTAAAGGAAGTTGTAAATGCGCGGTGGCAAACCCAACGTTTTGTGAGTGTATCTGTAGCCAGCGGTCTCTTTTGCCAATCTTGGTCAATTGGCATTAGATCTCCTCACCAACACACTGCTGCAAAAGGGCAAAGATCTGGGTCTAGAACTGACCCATGTGGGGCATTTGCTGAGTGAGAATGTGCCGCCCATCGCTGGCGGTGCGGCCTTTGGCAATCAACCGCGTGAAAAGCTCTGCCTCAACCTGGAAGGTATAACTCAATCTACAAGCTTAATATTGTGGAGATCGATGGTGACAGGATTTTCATTCAATATGTGATTGTAGTGTATCAGATCGCATCAAAGAAAATCACGATTGTTCAGCAGAGAAGTGCTGCCTTTCAAGTGAGAAATTGAATTAACCGGCTTGCATAGATTTTTTAAGCTGACATTGCTAAATACAATCTGTTGATTCTGTAGGGGAGAGTGGGCGCGTTTGCGAAAGAGCTCGTCGAATGGGCAAAAGAATCCAAAATCGCCTCGTTCTGTGTAGTAGCGGGCACTGATAACATGCTGCGACATGATCCAAACATGCTCAGGCACGTTACATATATACCATCAGTTTGTTGATTCAATGATGTGCTGAACTATAGTTGTTTCTTTGTTTTTCTTGCGCTTAGTCTTGCCATTCGTGCCATCCATTCCAATGATTTTGCGCAACAGCACCATGGTTTACTAGCTCGTGTGAAGACAATAGCTGCAACAGTTGATATTGAGAGTGGGAAAGCGCAGTGGGAATCGATCCGCGGCGCAGGGATTGCGCCGCTGTTGCATGCGCAATGTGAAGAGCGACAGCTGCCGTTTCTGGCGTTAGTTATGGCCTGTGCCGAGGGTAACAACGTCCCCGATGCTGCAGCAATGGTCTTTCAGCTGGCTATTTACTTGGAACTCAGCGCACCAGTGAAATCTCCTGCGTCTTCGCTGCCGTTGGTTCTGCCTCCTTCATGGAGTCAACTCTTTGGACGAGAACCAGATGTCTCATTATATCTGTAGGAAGGAAGCCTGATAGCAATGACGAAGATCCTGGCTCTAATGTGGAAATTGCATCGAGTTCGCATGCCGAGGTATCCTTTTGTGTTTATGCTGCTGGAGGAGACATAGGATTCAGTACGTTACTCAACATACAACTTTCACTTTCAAACCCAGTGTCTTCGTCTTGCATGTTTTCATCTCGTCTGTCAAATGTGCCAACAATCGCGTTTGTCGTGGTGTCTGGACGTGGAGGAGAAGAAATGGCCACTGCGCTTATAGCAGTTGTCTCCTGGAGTTTGGTGTGTAATAGTTGGTCAAGAATTTGTTGTTGTGACGCTAAACGTTCTTGCAGGAGCTTATTCTGTTCCTCCAAATTGTAGTAAAGCGATGGTGAAACACCTTCCTTGGTTCTTTTCTCATGTTGCTCCTGCGCTGATTCGCTCATCTTCGACTGAGATGGTTCTTCTTGGTCTTCTTCCTCCATGTCTTCTTCTGGAATCATTGGTGGTCGGATGAACGCAGCACTTGACGAGTGATAGTGGCTTCGACTGAGTCTTTGCATTACAGAGGCCCTGAAATCTGGTACATGGTCATTTCTGGCTGTGGGATAATACATCTGTCTCTTCGCTGTAGACTGGGACACAATATGTTTGGTTTTCTCTCGGCTTGCCGATACTTCGAGATTGTGAAATAATTCCTAAGGGGCACGAAAATGTTAGTAAGCAACAATATAGATGAACAATAGCATAAAGCCAAACGTTTACCTGCAGGTTTGCAGCCGTTGGATCTTGATGTTTGGAGTGAAGTGGACATTTATCAGGTGGTGATCTGTACAGCGAAGTTTGCTGCTCACTAATGGCAACAATAGGCTGCTCACTAATGGCAACAATAGGCTGCTCATGTTCGGTTTGTGTCGATATAGTGACAGTTGTGGTTCTGGTGTTTGCTGTGTGGGTAACATTGGTTTTGAGAATTTTTAATTCATTCTGCAGTTGCATGTTAACAATTTCCTGGTGCTGAATGATTTTTAACAGCGACAGCATCTGTTGATTGGATACTGTCATCCATGCTCTTTCCTTCTCTCGCAACGCCGCTTTTACTTCCAGCACCTGTTGCTGACGAAGCTGACATTGCAAACTCTTGTTTTGCTGTACTAAGAGTCTACAGTTGGCCTCTACCGCTTGTAATCGCTCTTGGAGCCACACAATTTCGTCCCGTAGTACCAATTTTTCGTAGTTGTCTGCTAGAAGTTCCATCATGTAGACATAGGACGTTGGTATCTTGAAGAGTCGTGATTTAATCGTAAAAACCAGATGCCATCGTTGACAATGGTTACATTTTTCGGGTCTATGTGGTGTGTCTGATCTGGTTTCGGGTATGATCTGATTCTATGGGGCATCAGATGTAATTTATTTAAATATTTCACACCAGAGTATCACCAATTCTTCTTTTTCCGCTAAACTCGGCCCCACTTGATGTGTCATCTGCAAAATTACCAGCGGTGTGATCCTGTATGCCAGTTGGCTGCCAATCATGTGCAATACTGTAGTCTACTACATCGGCTCATATCTTACCGACGTACTCAGTGATAATGTCTGGTCGTTTATCAACGACATCGTTGATTTCAAATTCTGGGCGTTTGTGTGGATCACATCGGTACAAATGCCCAAATTTTGGTATTTGGCAATAATGCTCAAACTTTGAATGATACTCAGCTATTATCTCTTTGAGGCGCACAACTCATGATCGCAAATCGGTAGCGAAATTGTTTGCTTCTCTGGTGCGATGATTAACGCTATTCAGCTCTTATCACGCCCGTTCATTTCGTATGTATTGCCGTGGTTCATGTTCGTTCATTGTGGGCGATCATAGGTCACACGGACGCGAGTCAGCTTGTGCGCTATTTTTGTCCATCTTAATGTAGATATCTGGAGAGCAAATAATGGGTCTCCATGCTCACATCCATCTTCACAACACCAAGACTTTCTCGAGTCAGCGCAATTTCGACCATAACCTCTGATTACAAAAGAAATGGTATTGGCCAATGGCACATGGCCAGAGTTGTGGAGATACGATGCTTCATGAGTTTGATTTATATATTCTCACCTGGATCCATCTACCTTATGCACTCAGATCCTCTATAGTGTCACATTCTGTCAAGCCGATATCTGCCAAAGGAAGGAATTCCTGCACTGTACAGCGAGATTGGCACTTGTAGTAGCTGCCAATCTCACAGCGCAACAGCATGTTCATGTTGAGAGGTTATTCGCTTGGGTATCACCAGTTGTATCATACTTGAGCGTCAGAAATTAGCGTCATAACTTGGAGAATAAACTGTATATTACACATATCGAGGACTCGAACAAATAAAAAGTAGAATCATAAGCGAAGTTGCATGACGATTCAGTCTAAGCACTAACCGCAATGAACATGATGGTCGAATGGTCCCAACAGGTCACCATCAAACGTTCGGTGATTGCCGCATGACGCTAGGGTTTTCCTTGGACTTTCTGTGGCTGTGAAGTGAATACCAAAGATATTGCTCCAATCAAACCTCTGAACGGTCCATGTATTGGATCCCGCACGTTTCGAGTATTGAACTGTTATATTATCCAAAAATATTTATGATGCACAACAAAGGGATCCACATTCCCAAGGAGATACAACGTGTATCTTGCTCGCAACCTGAAAACGCCAATATGCAAACTGATTGTGATCGTCATGCAGTGAATATACCAAAAATATGGATCGAAAATAGGTACCACTAAAAATACCATTCTCATCAACGGTCGTGGTTGCATCGACACAAGGACTGTCATTTTCTTGTCAACAAAATCACACATTTCCAGATCCTTATATTGCTAGGAATCGAAACAATTGCACAATCACACCAATGACAACATACCATCTCCCTGAGACGGACATCGATAATTGCATCAACTTTTCAATCACCCAGTTTGTCTTCTCCATAATCGGATTCGCGCTGGTTCTAACCGATATCCCACGAACAGGACTTGGATTGAGATCGCTCAATGAGATATTTGGAGTTGTTGCTCCGAGCACGGCCATTCTCTACGGCCCGTATGCATACCCATCTGTACATATCAACGTCACTGGTTTCGAAGATAATCGCACATTTGTTGGATCGGAGGGCTCGACCATCGTGGAGAACGTTGCGCTCTGGCCGTACAAGTCCGACACGTTGTCAATCCCACAACGATCTCTCGCTCAACACATGAAGATTGAGCCGTATCCTAACTGTCTGATGAAGGATACAACTTGTCCTAGCAAAGTTCTCAGCTTGCCCACCGCCTTCACTATGCTCGATGGTCTTGTCACCAATCTTCGAAATCACTACTTCCAGCCAAATATGACGATTAAAGGGTACCAATACCCTCCCTTCCAATTCGTAACACGTAGTGTGTGGATGGACCGATTGCATCATATTTTGCTGAAACACATCTGGAAGGATACCCATATACGTTTTCATTCTGTCCGCTTCTACGACTCGGAGTCCATTGAGATTCAGGATCACATTTGCAATCCAGAAAGCTTGGATCGGAACACACGACCCTCAATCTGTGATCTTTCGATTGCTTTTCTATGTGATCATCCCGTCTACGGCTCGAATGTCAGCGTTTCACTGCCAGAACACATCGCATTGCGTGTCGCTCTACTGAGACAGGAATACCCTCAGCTCGAGATCGACCTCACGATAATCACCACCACCATCTTTTCTGCATCGAAAGTTTTTAAAGAGATATTGCCAAGTGTTTTTTACGGAAGCGAAGGACTCGAGCTAACAACGATCATTCGAGGTCGTCAGTGTGTCACAGAATCCAACCAGAAGGTTTGTGAGACGAGTTTTGTCGACGACTACCGATACGAACGCTCCGTCACTCGATCTGATGTAGCCGAATGGTATCCCATTCTAAGTACTTTGCGATGCTTTGGACAGGGGTACGTATGGCTACGAATAGCCTTGCTCTGGATTGGCTGCTACAAAGCACGAGCTACCGAGAAACGCTATCAACAGGCAAGCCTTCGAACCAAGATCTATGCAACCTGGACCACTTTCTTCAAAATTCCCAGTGATGTAATCGTTTACGGCAGTTGGTTCCCCATTCTGTGCTATTCGCTCGCACACTATCTTGACTCGCCCTTGATCCATATGTTGTCAGACAATGTGTGGGAATCCATGAATGGCTACGTCAATTTCAAGTTGGTGACATTTATCAAGGTGGCATCCATCCAAATGCGGAATATCTGGTATTTAGCATTGTTCTTCAAAATCACAATGGCTCTTTCCGTGTACTTCATTCAGCCTCGAAAGTATAGCTGGCTCGCATACGATGGTCTAATTGGGATTGGAGGGGCGATGATCGGCACAATTTCGGGGCTTACGGTGTTCAGCTCTTATCGATCACGGTCATATCGGGACGTTTCCATACTTTCGTTCCTAGTTCTGGAACCATATCGTGAATTCAACAAGATGCGTTCGCCAATGAATATTCACCTCGAAAAATTTGGTTTTCGCTTTGATATGAAGGTTTTGTTTATAGCTGGCGTCATTGTCGGTGCGACCGCCATCGTTATTCGATTTCTGCTAGCGAAGACAGTGTTGAAATCCTGCAACAGCATTTTCTGGTCGCATTCTTCCAATCTTCCTCTTAGTACTGGTAAACTCTGGCCGATGACAGCATTAATTGTATACTGGGAATTTGGCCTTCAGAAATACCACTGCTTTCCGAATGTTTCATCTCAGGCTAAGGTGACGCCAATGTTTACAAACGTAACGATTTCGCCACGGACTCAAGTTATCGCCTGGGATCCGGTATCACCGAAGACTCAACTGATAAAGCAACAGGTAGTGCATTCACAACAAAAGCGACATTCGCTGGATCACAACGATAATTTTATCAACGTGGCTGAACGGACAAAGTATCAGTGGTCAGTCGTGAGATTGATGAATATCGCGATGATGACGGATCCTCTCGTTCTCATGGACTTATATATACGGGGCCAACAATTATTCGTTTTTCGGTCGAAGGTTCAAAGGGATACTCCATTACCAGAGGCCAAAACTTCAAACGGAAGGTACTCTGATGTCGTATATATCCTTCCATGCACACTGAAGGAGCTTAAACGCAGCATCGATGAGGTCTCCTCTACAGGACTATCAGGTCTTCAGTACGAATTGATCGAGATAGTTGATTCGTTGTCACTTCCATGGTCGACATTAGTGAATTGTGGATGAATGACGCGTGAATAGAAGTAAATGCTCTATCATATTACGACTAGCACGAATACTACCCGCTTCATCTAAACCATCTTCACTGATACGTACCACAATCCTTGCACTCAGCAACATCGCTTCCAATCACTCTCTCATACCTTGAGCAAAGTATAGTTGAGCAGCCCTCTTAGTTTGTTGAATTAAGAGCAAATGCCGACCATTATCTCTTCTTCAATACTGATGAAAAACCAGTTGGGTCCAATGGAAGCTGATGTATTATCATGATGATTTTGTTAGTCGCTAAATCATTCCTCAGACCGATCTGCAATATTCCTTCAGTAAATATACTGTTTTCGGTATTTCTTACGCATTGGAGAGTGTGAGCTATGCTACAGGCATTGGAAGAGTCTTTCATGCACCATACTCGACGACATTGTGTGTTTGAGCTGCGGATGAACAATACTGGATATTTCTCAACAATACTCTCCGCATTCACCACATGTATCTCGCAGTGTAAATTGATGCGAGGTGTGTCGCCTTTCCAAACTGAACAGCAAGAATGCTTGAAGGTTCATAGGATAATAGAAGTGCATAAAACCCACCGCCCAACTCTTCGCCATGAATGAAATCATATCAAGAGAAATCATTTCTATATATGTAGCTTGAAACTGGCGACCAGTCGGGCGAAGCCCTTTACAATTGAGGATAACCACACTATTTTTTATCATTCGCTGCGATCAAGACGTCTTCAAGTGCTTCATTTCCTATGAGCAAAGAAAACACCGATATCACCGCGTCAAAATCGATGTATCGTCTCCCTGAGACGGACATCGATAATTGCATCAACTTTTCAATCACCCAGTTTGTCTTCTCCATAATCGGATTCGCGCTGGTTCTAACCGATATCC
>BCKE01000076.1:19361-109964 GCA_001600495.1 Pilasporangium apinafurcum
GCATTTTCTGGTCGCATTCTTCCAATCTTCCTCTTAGTACTGGTAAACTCTGGCCGATGACAGCATTAATTGTATACTGGGAATTTGGCCTTCAGCGAAAGCAGCACATTATAACCCATCCACCCCAAGATAAAGTGAAACCTTCACTTATGAATGTAATGATTTCATCGTCATTTCAACTTGCTCGCTGGAACCATGGATCCTTCAAGACTCATCATGTGAAGCAGCAAGCGGCTCACAATCAGCAATTTTTACGTGATTTGGAGCAGAATGATGATTTTCCGGATATAACGAAAAGAAGCAAATATCAGTGGTCAGTCGTGAGATTGATGAATATCGCGATGATGACAGATCCCTTTGTCCTTGTCGATCTGTATCTACGGGGTCAGCAGCTGTTTATATATGAGTTAAAGACGGAGGAAAATTCTTCACACAAAACGCTGAATGGCTCACAATCTCACATCGAGTATATTCTCCCTTATACAATGAAAGACCTTGAACGCAGCATTACTGAGTTATCGATTGAGTCGGGATCGCATCTCGAACTGGTCGAGAGTGTGGATTCCTCTTCACTAGCGTGGTCGAGACTTGTTAACTGTGGATGAGCAAATGCCGTCAGTCAAAGCACTCTGTTTGTATCTACTTAGTCCGGTTGCGATAAGCGGTAGACTTGGCTTGTTCTCTGTTCATGCATGCATTATATGATGCTATCTGCGCTACATATATTCTTTACAATCTTGGATGGATGCCTTTGATTCATCGGTTGCACATCGTGCACTCTAACATAAATATCAAAATGAAAATTGATATATCTTCTATACTTTTGTCGACAGCTTCATCATGCAGAACCGAGCTAGACAGAAGATAAGGAAACGTACATTTCCATATGCAGCAAAACGAAACAAAGACAAGAGCTTTCTTCCGCACTGTCCGCATACATCAGGATCGCTCCATTTGCAATGCTGTCATATGTCGAGCAGATCGAGAAGCGATATGGTTCCGACCTTTATCAAAGAACCTGACCGCTGGTATAGTGTGCAGGCGGTGCTTCGAGTTCAACTTCGTAACTGCTGCTAGACATATTAGCTCACAATTATCTTCAATCGATACTCGGTCAGTCCATCCTAGATGGTGTTGCGCTTTCCTCTTTCCAATGTCTGATCGTATGATGAGGTTCACTGCAGCAGTTGAGATCACACAACAAGCTTCAGCTCTTTTTGTAGATTACAACATTATGAACCCATTGGATCTGCCCCGAACCTGCTGAAGGCGGATACAAGCAAGAGTCACCGAGTTCGGTTCAATCTCGAGAAAGTCGCAGATCATAAATTGCACAGCATAGACACATGGGATACCAGCTGGATACCATATCCACCCCTCTGTGAGCATTAGCACAAGGTTTGGAAGTTGACCCATCTCAGCATGCCTTATTAACACAAAAACATGTGCCAGTCCAGTTCTGAAAGTACCCATGGTCTTCGTAATGCTGGATAACCTTATCACAAGTCTACAGCACCATTACTTTCCAGATTCTGAAGTCACGTATGCTTCATTCAAGTTTGCAACGAAATACGTTTGGATCGGCCGACTGTTGTAATTTCTGTTGCAGTCTTTATGGAAAGAAATCATTGTAGACCATCCACTATTACGCTCCATCATTCACTTCGCACCAAACACACGTTTTTTACTCGACCTTCTCCCCAGTGACATCATGTTCACATATTTGTGACATTCCCTTGGCATTCGAATGTAAACGCTCTACAAACTGATGTTTTCATTCCGATCTAGGAGCACATTGTCCTTCGTGTTGCTTCTCTGAAAAATCAGCACCCACAATTAGAGATGGATCTCGTCCAATTCACCACCATGCATTCCTCCGTTTCAGGATGCTATAGTTCCTATCTCCCAAGTGTCCTTTACACCGTCGAAGACATAGAAGTCATACAAGCATTCGGGGACAGTTTTAGCAGCGCTCATCTCAGTCACATCTGTGAAATCCATGTGATTGATGACTATCGATACCAGCGAGCCCCCGCAAAATTGGAGAGTAGCTTAATGACGGACTTTAAACATATGGTATTAAAATACGTCCTGCTTGGAACGATCGATTCATCATCACTGCCATGGATCGTGCTTGTAAATTGCGCCTTAGTTCGGCAAGCTACGATACAGCTGAACATTTGTTACTTTAAACGAGCTAGATGCGTCTGCAGCATCCCAAATCAAGCGGTCAATTGCATGCTCATAGAATACAGATGATCTAGTTTCCTTTGATTGTATTCATCATTGCCAGCATTTATCCATCCACTTCCTTTACTTTTGGCTAGCACTAAGAGCTGAATCAGGAGTGATTGTCTTTCACTCCGACCACGATCGATTTAGACAGGTTAAGCATTTAAACATAATTACCTCCATATACAAATTATCGTTTCCATTTTTTTAGACAGGTAATGTAGAGGGGAAGGTTGTTTGGCTTTTGTGGGAAAGCGCGCGCACACTCAAGGAAGAGTTAGCTGTCCACGCAGCTGTGCAGGTGAGTGCTGAATAAAGGAAGCAGGAGGTTATGACGGTGGTTGCGGCGATTTTAATGTATAAATCGCCGTGTCTTGTATACTGTAATGTATCCAGCAATGTGGGCGAATGATAAGCTGAAACAAGACAAAACACCCAGCAAGCCCCCGAATGTATGTAAAAATTCAACGCCTTGGGCATTCCATTTATTTTGATTGATGATGACGATGACGTTTGTATCTTTCTATTGAACGTAATAGAAGAGTAATAACAGCGTTGGAGGGCCTCATCAACAGAGCACGGGATGTGTCGTATGCGGATTGGATCAGAATGGTGACAGTATCTTGCTCTGCGATGGATGCGATGGCGAGTATCACACGTATTGTCTCGTGCCACCACTTCTGGAGATTCCGGCAGGCGATTTTTATTGCAAGAAGTGTACAGACGCAAAAATTAATGCGCAGAACAAGGCACGTACGCCCCAAAATGTGCTTGAAAGTCCAGGAAGTAGCACCGTGGGAGTACCTTCGACAGAGGAAGTTAAGGATTCCAAATATCGTGGTGTGCTGAAGATCACGACTAAAGGTACGAAGAAACCGTTTGTGGCGAAACTCTGGCAAGGATCCAAATACCTCCATTTGGGCGCCTTTGGAAGCGAAATTGAAGCGGCACATGCATATGATAAAGCTGCTATCCAGTGCTACGGCAAAAATGCGCAGCTGAATTTTCCGCATCTTCATGATAGTTTCATAAGGCCAGAGGCGTCCACTGCGGTACGCGCGATGGTCTCCGCTTCAACAGCCTCTCCTGGACCTACCACCACTTCTTTAAGTACTCCTTCTTCAGCGAAGCCTGCAGCCACGCCAGATTTTACAATGACTCCAGGACGGGGACGTGGACGTGGTAGAGGACGAGGTAGAGGCCGGGGGCGTGGAAAGCGTATCCAGGACTCTCCTGGGCATGAAGATGATCCCTTTTCGAAGCGACGCAAGTTGGTACCGGAACGAGTCGATGCACTTAATGGCAGCCCTCACGTAGTTTCATCTGCAAGCGGCAGCTCTCCAGCGAGTGCAAATGCATCTACTACTAGTAATACAGGGTCTACACTATCTGCCATTCCGACCAAGAAGTATTTGGGAGTTCAAGAGCATCGAGTGTATGCTCATGCTCAAATTCATGTTAATCGTAAGGTGGTGAACCTTGGTACATTCCCCACAGCAAAAGATGCTGCCATGGCGTATGACAAAGCTGCGTTGAAATATTTTGGTGGAGTCATCGGGTCAAGTGATGCGAAGCATGACCAAATCGTGTTAAATTTCCCTGAAAAGCGGGCGGAGTTATTGAAGCAATTGATTGAAGAAGAAATGCACCAAAAAGCACGTCAGGCTGGCACATCCGCGAATCAACCGAGTTCTTTGACGTCAAATACAGCAAAAAGCTCGGGTGCAAGCTTTGCCAATCGATCAGTTCAAAATGCTAAGTACAATCTCTCCATTAAGAAACTCGAATCTTGGATGTCGAAATTACAACGTTCAGTAAAGCTGATCGAAGCTTCACAACGAGTTCAATGGGGATCACTGGCGTCGTTAAAACACGAAGACGAACAAGAAGTTGACATTGATTCTGGATCACTGGTAAAAGATGAATTGTTTGGTGAGGGACCTACCATCAAGAAGGAGTTCACAAAAAGAGACCAGAAATTGCGAGATAGTACAGCACAAATCGAAGGTGCAGTGGCACTGATGATCGAAGAACTCAAAGTTTATGCTGCGAACGCTCCGCTAGATCCTTTTTTTCAACCTCCACCACGCTGCGCCGCAATATTAGATTTACTTTCGACATCTCGCCATCTAAAGTTGATTAGTTCAATCAACGAACTCGCTCATCTCAATGTGAAACCAGACGGAAGTGGTAGTGCTGTGTCTGACGGACTTTTCGAAAACACGCTGCAAACTGTCGTTGACTATCGTGCTCGTCTACAGATGTCTAGTGGAAACGAAAAACAGAAATTGCTTAACTTTATGCGGGATTTGGATATTTCTTCAGCAGCTGGACCAAATACCGCAAGTTCAACCGCCATCGCACAGGCACCTGAAAGCGTGGAAGCAAAAATATTAAGAGAGTCAAAATATGTTGAGCGGAAAATTGTGAAACCTAAGGTCAAGTTACCTCTACATCAGCCAACTCAATCGTTGTCTACTGAAGGTGCTTCTGTTCATATATCGCCACAGAAAGCCGAGGTGATTGGAAGTGAAGAAACAAAGGAACAAATCGATGAAGCTTCTACACAAGTGAAAGCAGAGGAACCCGTTCTATCTGAATTGGAAATTGATCTAGAACCGATTCCAGATGTGACACATAACGAGCAGACATCTAGCGAAGAGGTATCAGCTGGATTAGTTGGTGATAGTGACCTTGCCGTATCAACAGAAAACGACAACAAAAAAGATAAGGAACCGGAGAATTTAGTTGGAATTGAGCATAAGGAGGCACACGTTGCAGAAGCTGCTGAAGATGTCGCTCCAACGGAGGGGGAGGTAAAACGTGAACCGACTGATGAAAAGGAACCTCAAATGGATGTGGAAGTGAAACGTGAAATGATTGATGAAGCAATGTCAGGTGATTCAGATCAAACATGTATATCTACAGCACCAGAAAAGCCTGATCTTCCAACTGCTGATGAATCTTTGACAACTCTAATAAGCAACCAAGACACTGCCACAGTAAACGACGACTCAGAGGCTACAAAAGAAGAATTTCAGTGGCAACTCTGTCTTGCCATTCAAACTCAGGCTCAATCCAGAGAAAAAGATGGGGATATCAGTGATGAAAGCAGTAAAGTGTGGCGATTGCTACCTTTGGACAGTGACAACGGCGAATTTGTTGAAGACGTCTTTTTAACGCAAGAGGAAGTAACGGCTATGGAAATCTCTGAGGAAGACGTATGCTCATTCGATGATACGGTACCAGGGAAAACTGCATGGATGGAGCATCTACGCCAACTTCATCTTCAGGAGACACGAGTTCGGCAAGTAATGCAACGTGAAACAAACCATCTTCGTGCTCTGGAGGGTATTGTGAAAATAGAGCAGGAGCGACTGATTCAATTTTCTGCAGTTTATCGTAATGCATTGGAAGCGTTGTCCGAAAAAGAGGCTATTTCCCAGAGAAAGCATGCCCTTGCGAGCCAGGATGCGTTGCTCGTCGAATTGATGCAGCAGACATTTAATCCCATTTTACGCGACCTTTTGAATGATTGCGAAGATGCTTTGCTGAGTTGCTTCCAAAAACTGTCCAGTCGCTATGATGAGTTTGTACAAGAATTCGATTATTATCGAGACGCATTGCGAAGTCTGATGGGTCAGTCAGTGAAAACAGTGAATACAAAGTTGGAGACACTAGAGACCAACCTGGCGGTACCGGAGACTAATACCGAGACAACTGAGGACGAAGCCAAGTCTAACGTGGAAGTTGATGATAATGACGTCGCTATCAAGCGCGAGATCATTTCAAACGCTAAGAGTGATTCCGATGTTTTACGTAGTCCGACAGATGTTGTGGATGATGTCAATGTGCAGGGTGAACCGATGGAGTTGGATGACAGTGATGGTCTTCGACAAGCGTACGTTTTATTTTACATGGATGAAATGGAGGCTCTTTGGAAAGAGAGAAGTTCATCTTTGGAAATGGTTCAAGCTATCCAGAGATCTCTGGATTTTAGCACCCAAGATAAAAATGCTACAGTAGAAACCTCAAAGAGCGACTCAGTTGAGAAGATATCAAAGAATCATGTGAAATTTCGAAGAGAAAATGAACTGCGAGAAGAAATTGAAAGATGCTTAGATCAATGGAAGCGTGTACAATGGCCAGAAGAGCTAAGTTCTAGCTCCTTTTCTCAAGCACCAAAACTTATCAAAACAGAACAAATGGTACCAAAAGTCACTGACGCGGATGGTGATGGGCATATTGAAATTTCTTCTAATGTCATGGACGAATTAAAGCGAGTTATGATTGACTTAACGCAAGATCAGGTGATTTCTGTCGTGAAACCAATCCAACCTACGACGTACGTGGTGTATCATCCAGCATTTGTTGATCATCAGACGCCGAAAAATCACCCTGAATGCCCCGAGCGACTAAATGTAAGTTTTACTCACTTTTCTTTTCTATTTTGATGTGAATGATATAATTGCTCATGTGATTGTTGCTTCTTGTATTTGTCTTGTAGCGTGTCGTTAACATCTTAAGTGTCTTGAGTAAGAAGCACCAGGAAACGTTAAAGATTGATCGTCTTGCGCAGTCTCCAGAAGAGTTATGTCCACCCGAAACCACTTTGCTCATGGTCCACTCGCCAACCTATTTAAGACAACTAAAAGAACGCTCGATGGAAGCAGGCGCATCTGTTTCGTCGCTGTCAGCTTCAGTATCATCTGCTGCAACATCTTTAGTATTTGAGACGGACTCGGGCCTTGTGGAGTCAACTGGAAAGGAAAATAAAGATAAATCATCTACAGCCTTGGGTGGTGCATTTGGAGCCTCAAGTTTGGAGCAGAATGGCATTGCAATGGATACCTATGTTAGTAGCAAGTCATGGGATGTCGCTCGGGCTGCTGCCGGGACCGTGTGTTTAGCTGTTGATCGCGTCGTTCGTCAAGAATTTCGAAACGCTGTTTGTCTTGTTCGTCCTCCAGGACACCATGTTGGCAGGCATGGCCGCACTCAAGATGCCCCATCTTCTGGATTTTGTTTACTGAATAATGTTGTTATCGGGGCTATTCATGCTCGCATGTATCCATGGATTCGAAAAATCGCAGTGCTGGACTGGGATATTCACCATGGAAATGGGACGGAAGAATTACTAAAGGATGATCCAGATGCGTTTTTCGCTTCTATTCACTTATATTCCTCTGGAAACTACTTTCCCGGAACAGGGAAAGCATGCGAGGAGGAGAATTTGATCAATGTCGCGTTGGAGAACACCGGTACTGGCAGCGGCTCGTTGGCATTCCGAACGGCGTTAGGACAGAAGATCTTGCCAGCCATGAAAGCATTCCAGCCGGATATCATTTTCATCTCGGCCGGCTTTGATGGTCACCGTGATGACATTATTGGCGGTGTTGCAGCTGTCAAGAATATCAATATTCCAGCGGGATATGTGGAAGATGATTACGCTTGGGCAACCCGGGAAGTGTTGAAGCTTGCTGCGGAATGTTGTGATGGCCGTGTGATCTCCGTTTTGGAAGGTGGTTATGACGTCCGGAAGGAAACGAATTCATTAGCAAAGTCTGTTGCCGCGCACATTGGTGCAATTGCGACGTACGAGTTGGAGCAGAAAACCGTAAAAGAAGAGAAGGACAATGTCGACGAATCAACAACCATTAAGAAAGAAATGGGTGTGTTGGAGAAGATTTTATCCACTGATCTAAACAAAAACGAGGTCTTGATCATCGACGACGAGTATGACGATGAAGAGTCCGCCCGGATTGCTGAAACTGAGGAGGTGCAAGTAGATCACACTGAAGAGGAGGATGAAGTGGAAACAGGTGAAGAAGACGAAGATGAAGAGGAGGAAGATGAAGATGATAATGCCAGCGCGGATCCAGATAACAAAACTGCTGAGACAGGTGATGAGGACGCGGTAGTGATTGACGACAATACAAATGAGGACAACAACGACGACGATGGCGATGATGAAGAAGATGAAGATGCTGACGGTGACGGAGATGTGACTATGGGCGATGGAGACGTCGTGGTGGATGTGGAAGAGGAAGATGATGCTCAAATGGACACTGCCGATGATGATTTGCTGATGGAAGATGCAGAAGCTGTTTCCTAAGTTTTTTCTGTATAGGATTGTACATACTGTTTTCTCATTGGTTGAAATGTGAACTTTGAATGGATTTAATTTCGCGTACACTGCATGTCATTAAACAAAAAATAAATTATTTTATAGATTTTTGACCAATCAGAAAACGTTGTAGTAGTTTTGCCGCCCTCTGAGCTTCCATTTCCAATTCACACAGAGGAACAGGAGACCAGCGCGACATGAGCGATCCTTTTTATCTGGCAGACATTCTCTTGGGCCGCGTGGGGGTGCTGCGCTCCACCGCAGAGAGTATCGTACTGGAGCTCTGTGATGCACAGTCTAAACTGGACACTGGCAAAACGGTGGGAGACGGTACGAATAGCAGTGGTGGAGGAGATGCAACCAATAGTTCAACCTCAGACGATGCGCTGCGGCTCGCCATTAAGAACCGATTAGAGCGTGTGCAGACGAACCTCAAGCTTTTACGAAAACTTGTGCCGGAGTTTGGTACGTGATTGTGTTAATTACTGTGAAAAGGTAGATACATATATGCAAATATGTGTATTATTGACGATGTAGACGGGAAGACAAAGCCTATAGAAAGCGTGAACCAGACCCATCGGTACGTTCGACTGATTATCCCATTTTGAGCATATCTTTTTTCACTTATATATATTGCGACTAAGCGAATGATCATATCTGTAGCAATTTGATGCTGGAGTACCATTGGAAGAACCAAGTCCAGGAAATGAGCACCAAGGCGCAAAACGTATACCTCGACCAGCTCTTCAGAGCATTTCCACGTTTGGAAATGCTGGGTGATGTGCGCTGCCCACCAGCGCCGAATGCATTCTTTGTCCCAAAGTCTCACAAGCGCGGCCGTGTGTTTGATCCCTACGGCGAGAAACAACCAGCGTGAGTCTATTGTACTGTGCCAAGTTCATCATATGAAATGATCTATTGAATAACCGGTGGTTTTAATTATGTTAGGACGTTGAATGAGATGATGGACTACATGATGGCTAAGAATCGGAAGCTCAAGTTTTTCAAGCACGCCGAGACCACGCGTGGTGGCCGACGCGTGATTCGATCCATCAAGTGTGAAATCAATAAGGAAGTGACGGTGCACATCTCCTTCTGTCCACCTGTGCCGGAAAGCGGCCCAAATGGCGAGTCTGGCGTCGCTGCCAGTCCTATGACACCATCGACACCGTCCTCGCCTGCATTTGGCAGCAGTCGCTTGCGGAGTACTCGCAATAAACATAAGAAACAACAACAACAGCTGGTGAAGAAGAAGAAAAGTGACATGTTAACCAAGGCCAAGCTCGCTGCAGAAGAAGCAACCAAGATGGAGATGGAGGAGCTCAAGCAGCGCATCACGGAAGCACGTGAAGCCAGCAAAGAACAGGAACTTGCGCGTGCAGCGTGTCAACAAGTGACCAGGTACATGCAGCGCATTTCGGTATTCCCATACAACGAAGACTCGCCGCTTGGTGCTTGGTCAGAATCGTCGCACCAGCTCTTTCGGTTGATGACACTGCATACGCGGAAAGCACTAGATCATTTCCGCAAGCAATACCCAGATACGTGCTTCTACCACCTATTCACGTGGCTGGGCTATTACGACAAGATGTACCAGACACCGTGCTCGTTGTGCAAGAAGATTTTGATCAAGGAAAGTGAAGACTGGTCATACTTACCGCCATCATTCCGCGATTATAGCTCAGGCCAGGCCTTCCATTCGAAATGCCTTGCCGTAGAGCAATGAGAAAGCAGGAAATAAGAGGTGTGTGTAGTAGCTCGGTATGACTATTTGCATGTACTTTTGAACATCAATTTGACTTTCTTTTATAATTGATCTATCGGTTATAATAATCGAATGGGCAGGAGACTGCCAAAGGTTGGAGCTTTCCCACCATTATCCTTCGAGCATAAGTGGAGATTGTTACGTGTCAGCAACTGCCGCGGTGTGATAGTGGCCTTTGTGGTTAACAGGTTCCCGGTAGTGAGGCGGTCGCTATCGACCAGACCCATGGCTTCATATGCTTCTACTATGAAGGCTGTGTAATACATGCATTTCCATTTAAGACATATTAGCCCCATACATCATGTTTTACAAAGCGCAAGCGTATCACCAACCAGCTGATGGAAAGAGCGACTGATCTTCGCTCGGGAAAGAAGACAATGTCAATCCTAATGGACGGATCAGTGCAGCCATATAATGACGGATCGACACGCGACTAGCCCGATGCACATTTTCCGCCACGAAATGGAATGCAGCATCCTGTTGCTCCTTGGTGCGCTATCGAAACAAGATTATTGCGTTTGTTACATCTTCCAACTAATAAAGCGGGATTGCATAGATAATCAAAGCAGCGAATCAGCACCACGTACATTGGTTTTCAAGGGCAAGATGGCGATTTCTGTCGCTTCTGATGTCAAGACACGTGCACTGTACGGACGACACTGAACTTTGCCCAGCGTCTCTTCCACAACAAATTTGCGACCAAGCTTATCAACATAAAGCCACCCACAGTGATCAAATCGCGGATTGTATTGCCTCCGCATCAGCCACGTATAGAGTGCAGGCAATGGTTGCAATGCCGTAAGTTTCCGTGTGAAGAAGATGAGATCGCCCGTGTCCAGTGTCTCCATGACCGTGTCATCCATGGATCCCACAACAAACTCTAGCTGTTCGGTACCCACACCACTGCGTGGACGTTGCATACGAATGAGTGCTGCGTTTGCACTCCATCCGCCCACCGCCGCGAACGGCAGCAGCACTAGCGCCTTCCCTGCCAACGACAACCGCATGTCTATCCACGACTAACAGGAATGAAATGAGACAGGTTAAAAAATTACAATATTTAGTATACACTCACATTAACGGAAATTCCCGATTACAGGTCGGTTTCTCTAATTGTTGGTATCGCTCATGAGTTCGTGATTTAACCTTTTTCCCCAAGTGTACTACCGAAAGTACATCCTCTTTTACAGTGTAAGTTGGTTTCTACTAGGCTTAGCAACGAGCACTCCGCTTGGTATAAAAGAGTAGATTCTGAGGATTCTTCCGCTATTTCATTTTCTCCAGGGCGACAAATAGTTCTGACGATATTGACATGTGGAGATTGTAAGGTAAGTGAGCAATTGGAAAGTGATCGTATTTCTAGTTTTAACTACCTACTGATTAGCCATTTGTAAACAGCTATGCATTCTTATTGCTAAGCATTCCTTCTACAACTGTCCTGAACCTTCTACCAATTTTTTTGAACCGTTAATAGTGTTCTGACCAAATGTACGCTTCTGGAACCTACCTTCTCGCACTATGCTTGCAATTCTCGTTCGCGACAGTGACTATTTCGAAAAGCACCAAGACAAGATAATCAAGAGTGCTGTTTCACTGCTGGTTCGTGCAAGCACCCAAACTCAGGATAGCTTATCCGTACTGATCTCCGCGTACTCCGGGTTCAAAAAGTATCCCATCCCTGCTGAAAAGACTGTTTGGGTGCAGGAATTATCGGATAGAGTGAGAAATGAGATCGGATCGCTGCCACTCAAGTTGAAGAGGTTTCTGGAATGTTACATACCCTTTCTCCGCACAATGCTGAAAGACATACAAGCTCACGTGGATGATGGAATAAAGGGTTGTCGAATCTGGTCTCTGCTTCCACACAAACATTTCAAATCCATTTTCATCAAGATCAACACCACCGTCCTAAAGGAACTTGCTAAGGCTTTGGGTGATCCTGTTGAGCTTTACGCCGACAAAGCTGAGTTATGGCGCACGTACTTCAATATAGATCTTGTGACCAAAGACCAGCGAAAGGAGTTTGAGCACTTCACCTCGACCGATGGTATGCCAGTTAGTGTGACAATCTCCCGTCCAAAGCTTCTCACGAGAGAGAAAAAAGAGAGATTTTCTCTTGAAGACCGGATCATCGGTTTAGATCCAGGGAGAAAGAAGATCTTCACTGCTGTTGTCTACAAAGAAGAAAGCATGGCTACGCTGCAAAAGCCGAAAGGAGAGAACGTGAAGCATGAAGTCATCCACTGATCGAAGGGTCGTTTCTACAGAGAATGCGGCTACCATAGGCGAACAAAGTTGACCAAAGAGTGGATTGATGCTGAGACTGACATCAAAACCTTCAATGAAAACGTTCCTTCAGCAAAAGTTGCAAAACTTGTCTCCTATTTGGAACGGGTGAGATTTTGTCTCCTGTATTTGAATCGTCTTCTTGACGTGTATTCATCAAGGAGGATGAAGAGGCTACGATAGYCGACCTACATCCGTCGACAACAGACGTACGAGAAGGTAGTCAAGAACCTTACAGGTGGCGATAAACGAACCGTTATCGCGTATGGAGATGCAAGTTTCACAAGCTCAGCTAAAAGCAATATTGCTGTCCCCACAACGACCCTACGGAAGAAAATTGGTTCCAGATGTCGTGTTGTGCTTGTCACAAGAAGATGAAGGGGTTCGTCCTTGACGGGAAAGCTGTCAGTAACGATCTTTATGGTGTGCAACACTGCAAAAATAGTGAATACCATCGCACGTTGTGAGGCCGTGACATCAACACCGCAATAAACATTTTGAGACTATTCATCGACCAAGTGAAGAAAAAGAGGAGACTCGAGGTGTTCACAAGGAAAAAGAGTGAATTGGTACTCGAAATCAAAAACCGAGGTGATAAACGGCCTCACTGCTATGATTTCGGAAACGGATGAGTGTGGCCTTTATTCCCCAGGTGTTCTCTACCACGCGCGGTACAGAACACCTGGGGAATAAAGGTTAAGCAATATGATTTCTATATGGTATTTTGTTGACTATCATCCTCATTTCCATTCATATAAGAGATGTATCTAAGCATCATATGCAATGCAATACTCTAGATTCAACGTCACGCTTAGATACCAAAGTAAGACAAAATAGCAATAAGAGAACCACTTTGTTTGCTTCGAATCTCCCTACAAATTCACATGCTATAAGGACTTGGAAAAGACACTATAGTGGCTTGGAAGAAACTCAAAGTAAACAAAGTTCGTCCCTGAGTTCCCAAATGGTAGCTCATATGATCTCTTTTTTTATTATCTAGCATATGTTGGATATTAGTGAGGTATCTATGGCTTTGCTTACGTGAATATGGAGGTGGTGCTAAGGATGTTAGTGTATTGAACGTAGATTCAGATGCCTGTACGTTCAGTTTTGAATCCAATTTTCAGGAACACATGCTGTCTTGGCATAAAAGTGAGATCATGACAATGCCCACGACCAATGAAGCGCAGTCTTTGATGCATCTTTGTTTACTGAAAGTTGGCAAGAAGTTGAAAAAAAGGACATATGCGCAGACTTTCAAAGCGTCTCACTCTCTACACGTGGCTTGGCCATCAAGGCTCGAGTCTGTTACCTTACAGTTGAATACAATCAAACCAAAAAAGTCGACGTCATGTCTGAAGTTCCCTGTTATTCCTATCACAATATGCTGTGACAGTCGTGCGTGGTGCAGGCACATTCCGCAAAGGCGACTGGTGTTGTCGAACACCTGACATTCGTGTGTTTTCACGATGGATGTGCTCGATTGTGTCCATCTGGATGGGTATCCACACACAGTCGCCTCTACAGATGGGCAAAACATCTTGGTTTTTGCATACTTAACCCAAATAATACTGATACCACATTTTTCACCAATAGTATACACGATAACCAAAATAAAATAATTTTATTGGCTAAAAAAGGGTTTGGCTCTGGTCGCAAATGAATGAAGCGTGACGAAGATCCTAAAACGGCTGCACTCACTCGTCGATTTGCTTGGAAGCGGCCGAGCGAAAGGAGAAGAAAAAGAAAAGATCAGTCAGCGCAAAAGCAACGATGGTCGTGGGTGTCGTCAATGCCGGTGTGGGCGTTGCTAAGACGTTCGTGGGATTCTACGGCTCGCTCTTGTACTACTGGGTGCGCAAGGGCAGCTACGCTGACTGCCCGTTCTTTGCTGATGATCTCCATGCGAAAACCTACCTCTACTCGATTGCACTGCTAAATACGTTGTGGGACGAACCACACTACCGCCATCCGAGCTTCTATGTGGATCTGGTTAAGAACTTGCGCAATGTCGCGATCCCTGGTATGGGTGTGCCGCTGTCAATCATTTCGTATTCGCGACTCTTCCTCTTCCCGTTCCTCTTGTTTGTTTATCCCGTGCTATGTGCTATTGGTGCATACTTGGAACTCGGTAAAGTGTACGCGAGCCAACAGGGTGGATTGCTGGAACGCTACCTCCGCACTTACAATCAGATCTTGGTGCAACCACAGAACTGGTTCAGCTTCTGGCGCACAAATTGCCACTTGGTGAGCCTGCATTCGCTCAAGACGGAAAACTCCCCTGGATATCTTATGGAAAACAAGTGGGACTTTTTAATTGAAAGTGAAAAACAAAACATTGCTGTGACACCATACTTGAAGACCCCCGGCTCGCTGGTCATCAAGGATCGCAACGAAGAAGGCGGTATGGGTATCTACATCTTTAAGAACGCAGTGGATGGTGGCGAGTGGATCATTCAAGAAAAACTCGACAATGGACCGTTCTTGAAAAAATTGCTGCCAGAGGTCGCTCCTCTTTCCACATTCCGTGTGATTACTGCGTCTCGCTATGGTATGGGTCTCTCGGAAGAACAGTTGAACGGTATTGAAGGTGTCAAGTCGCTCAGTTGCGTGTTCCGTGCTGGATTGGCTGGCGCATCGACCGACCACAAGTCCATCATGTTTGACGTCGACATGGAAACCGGCAAGATCTTGAAGGGCTCCACCACGAACCACTGGTACCGCATTGGCCCGCACCATGTGTTCCGTGGCCAAATGACAGTCGGTCACGATATCACCCACCACCCGGATACGGGCGTGCCGATCACTGGCAACGTCATCAAAGAAATCAAACAGATCAAGCAATTGTCCGAAGAAGCGCATTACAAACTGATGAAGGACGTGCCAATCTGTGGATGGGATGTGGCAATCACGAACAAGGGGGTGTTACTGCTAGAAGTCAACATTTCGTGCAACTTTTTCCGCGGCACGTTTGATCAGCCATGGTACTTCCAATTCTTGGACGACTACTTCCGTCATTTGGAAAAGTTGCCCACTCCAGACAAGAAGAAGAACTAAATGTCTGAAGTGAAGAAAGTGAGGCGATAATCCTTCATGTTTATATCCGTTGCTTGTTCGCTCAATTTGATTTTTTTAACCAATTGTGCTTGCACATTGACTTGTAAGAGACTGCTCAATCCACATGATCTTCAGTACTTGGTTACTGATTGTTTTTTCTTAAAACCGTCAACTTTTTTGAGAGGCAAAAAGTAATACCGGTATTCTACTGGTACTTTACTGCGACATACCCGGTTTCGATGTGGCGAAATAAAGGCCGCTGATTGGTGAGCTGACTCCTCAGACACTACCAATAAGATTCTGGAAGGAGGAAGCGTCAGAATTTCCTTCCTGCTAAAAGGTCGAAATAAATGGAGATCAGATGATGAAAGAAGAGTGATGTTGTTGATGACGATGAGAAGCAGTCACGACAGTAGACGGAAAGCTCCACCGTATAGAAGAGAGGCGCCTCACTACTTAATAACGCAACGCTTTAAGATCCATTGAGATTATGGATAGTATGGCAATGATGAATGGAATTCCAACCGAGAACGTCTCATCCAAGCGAAACACCATCAAAAAGACAGCGATGGAAATTGAACAGCAGGCACCTCAGCGTACGCATGGCTCACTGTCAGACCTTCCTGAAGCCATGTCGAAGGAGATGTTGAAGTATCTCTCGATTGTAGAGATACTAACGATCGAACAGGTAGATAAAACGTGGGAACGAGTAGTATCGGAGATGGGGTGCTGGAGAACACTTGTGATCCATCATGACCAAGACGAAGAAAAGAACGACCGTGTAATTGAACAGGTTGCGCGTCGCCATGGTGCTCAAGTAAAACGACTAGAACTGGTCGACAGTGTCTTTTCGAATGAATTGATCATGCGAGTGGGGCACTTGTTCACACAAATGAATGAGCTGGTGGTGTCTGGGTGCAAGATGGTGTCGGACAAGGCATTTGCCGTGCTTACTCGAGCTTCTCACCAAAGTTTAGTGGAGATTCGCGCAGTAAAGTGTCCCATGCTGACTGATGCATCGCTCGAAATTGTTAGTAGTTACCAGGGGCAGTCATTGCTTCGCATCGATTTTAGTCACTGCCGATTGCTTACATCCGCTGGTGTTTCCGTACTTGTGGAAAAATGTAAGAAACTACAATCTATTGGATTCAAAGGCTGTCCAAAGGTGAATGATGTTGCCATTCTCGCAATTGCAGCACGTTGCAAAAATCTTCAATCATTAGCTGTGGGAGGAAGTGGAAATGTGACCGACAATGCATTGCACGCCCTGGCAGACGACTGTCGCAGTCTGAAATCATTGGATATTTCACGCAGTAATCCATTTGGAATGGGTCGTGGTGGTGTGACAGATCAGGGACTGTTGCATTTAGTGACTAACTGCCCGAAGCTCGAGCGGCTGGTTCTGCGTGGCCAAGGACGATTGTCATTGTCCGTACTGGCGTCATTATCGACCCATTCTCTTAACCTCGAGAGCTTGGACATTGGAGGTTGCCGCAGCATCATGGCTGATCCGGCTGCATTATGTGCAGAGCTTAAGCGTATGTCGGTATTGCAGAAGTTGAGCGTTTCTTTCTCCCGCGGACTGAGTGAGTCACATATCTCGTCGATTGCAGCGGAATGTCCACAACTGAAGACGTTTGATGTCGATGGCGAGCGAATCTCTGTAGTTTGTGCATAGAATGGAAACGATGAGCAGCAACCAAGCAAAGTATTAATAAGCACTGAAAAGAAAACATTAATTATGATATGAAACAAATCACCAGGATGGTCAGGTTGGGCATTAGATGGCGAGGCTCAGTTCTTCGGTGCTATGAATTGTAATGGATAAAATGGATTATTAGTCATTATATAACGAAACTCTGTTGTTCCTGGTGTGAACCAAGAATGATGGTCATCTCCAGTTGAAGTTACCATGTTGCAGCTAGTTTGAGATATCGGTCTGTGATGGCAACAGTTCGCACGCAGAAGATCGAGCGATGCCGAAGCGCCAAGGGACAAATGGTGCTGTACAACCCCCTGGCTGTCCCTACACAAGGTAACATGCGCGCTTTATGATTGTGCAAAGTATAGCGGAAAACACATGAACTTGTTCCTGCTTTCCATAAGTAGTGGTGGATGAATTGGAAAGCATTTATGGATTTCACCCGAAAGGTAACTAGCGTTTAGCTTGGAGATCTTTTCGATTATTCATCCCAAGAAGACTGATAGCCGTTCGTGATAATCAGAGGCAGCAGGATGCCTTGCAGGTAGATGCGTCGATTACTGTAAAGTTACCAGCAATACAGGGACAGAACCAACTAACCAGTTACTACGCTTTTTCGTGCGATATTCAGATATTATGATTTCTCAGCGAAAGGGAGAATTCCCACCAGTCGCATTCATGGTGTGGGAATTGGGTGTTAAGCGTTACTCGGTAAACGGCTACGGCTCATTGTTTGCTTTGCGATAGCTCATTACCAAGTCTTCAAGAGACCAGTCGCCAGAAGCGATTGTTGAAAAGTACGCTTCGATAAAGAATGTCTTGTCAAAATTTGACTGTGTTCATGGCATTTCCATCTTTCTGTGCTATAGGCTGCGCAAAGTTGAAAAGGCTTTTGAGAATATTTTTGCAATTGCAGTATTACCATTTCTACAATTTGGGGAGCTACAATGTCTTTGCATTAAAAATGTATTGCGAATCAAAATTTTCACAGGTAATTGGTGACACTCGGTGAATAAGATTGGGAAGTGTTTCTCATTATCGAAATGACATGCACATAGCAAATTGCTTGTCATCTGCCACAAGGCTAATGGTAGCACTTGGATCTGGAAGATGCAAAGTTTGCAATCGATGATGCGACTTACTTTACTTTAACATAGGCATCTGTTCATGAGAAGCTGTCCTTTCAGATCACCGAGAGAGCTAGAGAAATGAATATGCAGGTATTATGCACGAAGATAGCAAAATAATGAAGTGTTCGAATAACGTAACGTGCTCCTTGATCATTCAGATGCACAAACAATTGCTCACGCGCGATCACGCGATGTCGATTCTAAGAATCAATTTTCAGTTCCTCAGCGCTGATGAATGTGATATGCTTCTTGATCTCTTTGGTACATGATAAATGAGATCTCGTTTACTTTGGAAACTGTGCTGACCTCGAATGCTCTCCCAAATACAGGAAGTATAGCAGCGCTCTCTCAGGCATCAGTAGCCGATATTTTAGATATCACAGTTTTAAGTTCTTCAGCAGCACATGCCATCGAGGAGTTTTTTCGTACAGAATACGCAGTTGAGTAAATTGCTCAAGAGCAATGAAATGCCCAACTACCAAACCCTTGAATTTCATGAATTTGTGTGGTACACATAGTTTAATTTTGATGTGTGATGCGCCATTCACTTATGTGACCATCATTGCGTGAAAATGGGTAGCTTCTGGCGGAACTTGGCTAAGCCTATCTATTGCGTTGCGCCGATGGCGAATGTCACGGACGTAGCTTTTCGCCGTATTATAACCGATCTGGCCAAGCCAACTGTGAGCTATGCTTTTATCCATTACCTTTATTGCCGATAATTGATGCAGCACCACTAACATATTTTTGCGTAGGTCATGTGGACCGAGTTTGTGAGTTGTGAAGCATTAACTTACGATGCCGCCTCACGAAAACGCATGATGACAACGCTCATGTATGCAGAACAAGAACGACCTGTCATAGCGCAGCTATTTGGATCAAAGCCAGAGCAGTTCTATGAGGTATGCATACGTCGGAATTCAATTCGATGTGCAATTTAATTGGCACTTGTTGATATTTGTATTATTACCAATGCAGTCAGCGATGATTGTCCGTGATCTCGGTTTCGATGGAATTGACATTAACATGGGTTGCCCAGAAACAAATGTCAATAGCCAAGGGAGTGGTGCGTCTTTGATTCTGAACCCGCCATTGGCCGAGGTAGGATTATTACTTTGAAGAACAGTTGTGATAGATGTTCTACTATGTTTCTTACATCCTTTATTGTCATCTAGAAAATCATCTATGAATGCAAACGCGGTGCTGGTGACTTACCTGTAACAGTCAAGACTCGCATTGGGTTCCACGAAATCGATTACAAAGACTGGGTCATGCGGCTTCTTGGTACAGAACCGGAAGTACTTACTATCCATGGACGAACACGTGACGAAATGTCAAAAGTTCCAGCGCATTGGGATGTAATTGGCGAGATTGTGACGTTGGCGAAAACAATCGGCTCATCTACTCTTATCCTTGGGAATGGAGACGTGAAAAATTTAGTAGAGGCACAGCAAAAAGTTGACCAGTATGGTGTTGACGGTGTCATGCTTGGTCGAGCGCTGTTTGGAAACCCATGGTTATTCCAGGGTCATGTGGACACAAGCCACATTCCGGTCGCAGAAAAGCTCGAGGTTATTCGACGCCATACTCAATACTTTGAAGAACTGCTCTCAAAGCCAAAATTAGTGGGCTTTCCTCGGATGAAGAAATTTTACGGTGCATACTTGAAAGGAATCCCCAACGCGCGCCATGTCCGCGAGAAAATGGCTGCTGTGCGAACTCCAGAGGAGGTATACGCCATAATAGATGACTGCCACGCTTACCTGGCTGCACAGGATGCGGAGGCAGTCCAAGCATAACTTAACAACGAAGAAGAATTCATATTGACATGTAAAGAGATATTCTATGGCCTATGCTCTATTCTAAACCCTCTATTCCCTACGATATGATAGTTTTACTATCAATCCAGCTCATCTTCGACTCGAGCATCCAAGACTTCATCGGGTATGACTTTCAGTGCGTTCTCAATCATTGTTCGCAGCTCTGGACGCGGTCCTTTTCTTGCCCACTGTGACGATATCTCGCGCTTAAATGCTTTGCCACCAAATTCTCCACTAAGTGCCAAAAAAATCAAACGCAAGATGTGAGTGACAATCAAAGGGACAATCGCATGCCAAAATTCTATCTATGTACTCACTTGAAGAGTGATAGTAGGGGCTTCATCAGTTGTGACGTCGCCATAGTATAAGGACATGGACCAAGTGGTGTGGTGGATCCCCATTTGGCTTGGAGATCCTCAGCGTAGTCGAGATATTGTGCCACGATTTCGCGTCGTGAGAAATTTGGATTGCGTTCAGCGTTGAAGATCAGGCGATCGGCATCACGAAAGTTCCATGGTGTGTTATAAGCAGCACGTCCGATCATCACACCGTCAATGTTCGTTGTATCAAGCAATTCCTTGGCGTGTTGGATGCTTGCCACCCCACCGTTGAGTGTGAAAGAGAGATGTGGGAAATCGATCTTTAGACGATACACGATATCATACTTCAGCGGCGGAATCGTTCGATTTTCATGCGTACTCAATCCTTTCAATAAGCATTTGCGTGCATGGACAATGAAGTGTGTGACACCAGCACTAGCAACTGTCGTGATGAAATGGTGTAAATCTTCGTAACTATCAACGTCGTCAACGCCGATGCGACACTTCACTGTAATGGCAGCGGAATTGCAAAACGGACTAACGCGACGGATCATGTTATGGCAAATGTCACGTACGCGCTCAGGTTCAAGCATAAGTCTCGCACCGAAGCTTCGACTGGATACTAAAGCACTTGGGCAACCGGTGTTGAGGTTGATCTCACAAAAGCCACCGTATTCTTGGCAAAGCTGTGCAGTTTCTGGTGCACACATGACCAAAATAATGAAGTTCAATTTACTAGGCTTGCAATACATAATATGGATGTTCTACCTCCAAGATTTTCGACACTATTGCCACCTAATTGCAATGCCAACGGTGTTTCCTTCGGATCATGGCCGAGAAAGTAGTCCAAGTTCTTCCTCTGATGCAGCAACTATTGGGAATCACAGAATTATATACTGCAAACCCAATGAGTTAAATAAATAGTATGCATATCCATTGCGCACCGTTTGGTCCACGACCATTTCTGTGTAGAGTAGTGTCTCTTTGGTGATCATCCGCATCATGTACCTGTAGTGCCGGTCAGTCCAGTCCATCTGTCAATCAATATCGACCCACACATTCAAGTTCCCATTGGTAACGTTGAACACACCCATTTTCTTTGTTCGCCATTGTGCAGCTGCATGGTCAGAATCATTACCATACCATTGGAGCAATCGACAATCGTGCGACATTGTTGGTAGCTGTAGAAGAAGAAGAAGAAGATGAAGGCGACGCCATCTTCAGTGCCTTCCTCAACATGCTCTGGCTGGCTGAAAGCGCTTGATGTCAAGAATTCTTGGAATTTTTGACATTCCAAAAAAAACTGTCAAAAATGTCCAAATTTTGTTTTCTTGTAAATTTTCGAGCATTTATTTGTCCGCCCTTGGTGACGTGTCGGCCACAAAGTGGAGTGATGCAGGTGGCATGCGGTTCTTTTTGGGGTGTACTAACTGACGATTCGACGACCACACTTCCACCCTCTTGGCGCCAGCTGCTACAGACCAGCTGCGTCCATAGAAATTCCAAGTCTAACTCTTGGTCGTTTTATGTCAACGTTAACCGAACCGCCTCTTCCAATAAACCATTCTTGTTAGAGTCACACACCTTTACACAACAGAATAATTTTAGAAAACTTGCCCCATTCCCTGTCGCTTTCGACTCTCTAAAGCGCACACACACACACACACACTTCTCAACGTGCGGCACAGAGAGAAGCAGTTCTACCTATCCTAGCACTTCTTCCAGCATTCCCATACTGGACGCTAGTATAGCTATCTATACTCATAAGCTACCTACTGGTCGCAAAGAGACAAAGCACACAGCCAACAACTCACAAGTTTGTCTCTTAGCGCTGTCTAACCGGTGCGGTCCCTTCATTCCTATCCGACGATAGGAATATATTACCTATCGTTATCTCTTCATATTATCCATCCTACCTCCAAGTGCTCCATTCATTCCACTACCATCATGACGGTCAAGTACGAACCTCAGCAGCTCTCGTCCTCGGCGCTCGTGCCGCTCACGAAGAAAACACAGCTATTACCAGCCGATAGCCATCGCGCCAAGGTATGGAACTATTTTGGCCACAAGCTCGCAAAATTATCGACACTCCAGAACAAGAGAAAGAAATTGTTGGATGTCGTCGCGCGTGGAGATCTTGCAGAAGTCATGGAGCAGCTTTCATTGGGAGCAGATGTAAACGTCAAGTCGGCGTTAGGACAATCGCCGTTGTATGTAGCGGCTATGAAAGGCTTTCACCAGATCGCGTTACTGCTGCTGGAACGTGGAGCGCATGTGAATGACGTAGCGATCGATGGCAGCACGCCGTTATTTGCCGCGTGTGAAGCCAACAAAGAACGAGTGGCGAAGGTATTGCTGGCGCACAAAGCGCGCGTTGATATCCCCGTCAATAGTGGCTTATATCCACTGCATATCGCCGCTAAGAAAGGATACTTTGAACTCGTACAGTTGCTGCTACAGCATCGTGCTAAATGTGATGTGGTCATGACCAAGTTAGAGCTGACACCATTGATGTTGGCGTGCATGCGTGGCCACCCAGAGATCGTCGAAGCATTGCTCGATGCTGGCGCGGACCCCTACGCGGAAGACTATGAAGGCAACACGCCATTACATTTCGCCTGTGCTGACGGTAACTACCGTGTGACATATCTATTGATGACTGCGGGTGCTGATCCAGATATGCCAAACGCGCATGAAGACACTGCATTTGATATTGCGGCAAAGCATGGACATGCACATGTGCAGTATTTGTTGGAAACAACTGGGATGGGCGGCGGCAAGACAGTCGAAGAAATGGACCAGGCGTTCGTGCAGGACAAGCAACTCAGCGAGGCGCTTGCGCGTAACCGTCCAGAAATTGCTGATATTATTGTGAAGAATCGTATCAAATACGCCAAGTTTTTTGCACTAGGATCGCTCACGGAAGACGTCGCAGTCGAAGTGTTTAATGAACCAGCCATTCTGGTGTAAAAAATCGTCTAAGAAGAGATGTGTTGTATGTGTGGACGCGATGGGAAGCGCTGCAAGAATACAAAAAATGAACACTAATGCGAGGGCATTTGCTCTCCATACCTTAAAGAAGAAAGAAGTAGCAAGGAGGTACAAGTGTATAAATAGCAGTAGATATGTGTGTTTTGTCTTGAGCAGGCATCTTCGATTCAGCGTATGTAAATGTGAGTCAAACAGGAAGCAATTCGTCTTTTCCTTGGGATCTTTTACATCACCCGGTTTTTGTAGATGCATGTGTATATTGTGTAAATTTTCAGAAAAGCATGAATATATTGCTTTATTTATTTGTAATATGCGGTCATTTTTAAAATTTATTTCTAGTTTGAACCAATGAAATGTCTATTATATTAATTTCCCAGTAGTGCTTCAACTCACCAGGCAAAATGAAGCGCGCATTAGTGGATGGAGATGAAGCGGAAGCTGCAATCAACCACCGCCAGCAACAGCCGCTGGAACATCAGCAACAGAAGAAAAAGCGGAAGCTGCGTAAAGGCAAGAAGAAATCCAAGGCTGAACGTCTGGCGCGTGGGGTAACGACTCCCATCTCTTTGTCACCTTCTCCTTCCGAGATACTGAAAACTATCAAGCAGTTGTTGAACACCCATCTTGATGCTAAAGAGATACAATCAACGTCTTCATCTGTAGCTGGCGTTAATGGAGAGAGCAAAACGTGTTCACAGGCGTGGGACGAAGCACAGGAGCTGGCGTTGCAACTGAACTCGTCAGAGGCAAAGATATTGATCGTCCAGACTTTGTTGTACCAGAAGCAGATGCCGAAGGCTGCCGCGCATTACGCCAAGCGCCTGCAAATGACAGAAGATGCAATTATTACTGCAATTTTGACATCTGCTTCTACTATTGATGGTGCTACTACTAGAAATTCTAGTGCTGAGCGGATAATTGTAGCCAAGTTCCTTGCCGAATTGCCTGCGACGATGGTCTCGAATCGTGTGCGACTGGAGAATTTTGTGTGGCCGTGGCTACAGAACTGCTTATCAGATAAAGATACTTCTGTAGCTATTCGACTGCTGCTGATGCATCCACCTGCTGGTAAGAAGACGAGTGATCTCAATCCAAAGCACGAACAAAAAGGCGAAGAGAGAGCGGAGCTGCAAAGATTGCTAGTCGAAAAATGTCTGGAAACGGGCGAGCTCTTACACATTGTGGCGCAATATGTAATTGCCTTTTGTCCACTTTTGCAAAAGTGCCTTCAAGTGCATCAGAATAAACAGGAAAATGGTGAGTTGGCTTTACCAACAGATCAAATTGTCGTGGAAAAAATGTGGAATAACGAACAGTCAAGACGCCACGGCGTTACTCTCCGCTTGGAACAATTGCTGCAGCTAATCTGGCCAGACGCACACGTAGTCATCTTTGGGTCCTCATCTACGGGGCTCTTGCGTTGTTCTGGAAACAATGGTGACAATGAAAAATGTGTAGACGATTTGGATTTGTGCGTGCTGCTGCCATCGAATGCTTCGTTAGTACGTCAGGCAACAGCGTCGCTGGTTGTTGAGATGAAAGAGCATCTGGAGGTTTACATGTCCAGCTACCAAGACATGGTTGCTATAGAGGGCGCGCGAATCCCAATCATACAGTTCACGGACGCAGAGTCACAACTGAAATGCGACGTTTGCATCAACAATATTCCAGCAATATGGAATACAGCGCTGATGCGGTTTTTCCTCGACGATGCCAATAGGATGTGGTCAGTACAGATCCGTAGTGTATTGCAGTGGCTCAAGCGGTGGCGAGACGCGAAGAAACATGTGTTTGGGAGTGGCATCAGTTCGTACGGGATGCAATTGCTGGTAATTTACTATTTCCAACGTCGTGGAGTGCTCCCGGCGGTAAATTGTGAGCAATTTACGGGAAACCATGAAGAGCCATTAACATCTCTGGACGTAGACTCCTGTTATCGACGGCTGCAAGCATTGGCGCAAGCAAAAAGAATGGAGAAGCGCGACGATAGCGTAAATTTAAGCTGGTGGGGTGCTGTGATTGATTTCTTCCAGTTTTATGCGATCGAGTTTGACTTTGAGCATACGGTAGTGAGTCTTCGCTTCTCTGAGACGCTAACAAAAGAGACCAAGCAGTGGAAAAGAAAGTCATGGAAAACAGCGCTCAGTATTGAAGATCCTGTAGAAGTTGACCGAGACCTTGGAACTTTGTTCAATCGGAAAACCTTGGCAAAATTGCGATGTGCATTCGCACATGCCTGTGTTCTCTTGAGTAAAGAAAATCAAACACCAACCGAGCAAGCTCAAGCATTGCTCTCAGAGTATCCATACGAGCTTCAAGATCGCAATCAGACTGATCCAGTGGAGAACGGAGAATAATATTTTTGAATATGGCTATTTTTGTCGCGTAGACGGCCATAAATGCATTCATCAGCAATGTGATCCACTTTGATGTCATCTTCATTCAGCCCACACTTAAGTACAAAGCACAATGGCGATATCCCGAGAATGCGATAGCAGAGAACATGTCAATCACGCTACGAAGCAATCTGCTAATTCAGCCGCTGGGACCGCGAATCGTTCGACTTCGGCTCGTGAAAACGACCGACTAGTAAAGTTGCAGCATTTCCTTGTCATGAAGGCGTTCAATCTGCGCAAAGGAACACAGACACTTCAACAGCAATTCAACTTCCTGAAGAAAAATGACGGCAATCAGGTACTGTAATGGATGTAGATGATAATCTCCATCAATATGAACGTGGGCTCATCTGCTGCGGATTGGTGTGGTGGCTTGTTTGATAGGAACGCGACTATCTCAACATTGACGAACTGTGCGAATACCTCTCAATCCCTCCCTTTCGTCGTTTGATTCTCTGTCAAGTCTTCCGATTACCATCACACGAGAAGAAGTTGGACTTTAACGTGTTTCTTCGATTTCTTCAATCCACTGTGGTTCAAGCGGCTCATGAAGAAAAAGAACTAAAGAAATCATTTTCTAATACAAATCTCCCAGTTCCTCCTCCATCAGCTCGTCTAAAGCCACAGCGCGAAATGACAGAATCGACGGAGCTTGTTTGGTTCCAACCTACTCTACTTTCCTCTCAGACGCGATTTAGTCATCCACCACCTGCACCTGGTCTTTGGAAAAAGCGCGAGATTACCATTCAAGAACGCATTACGGAGTACACAAAGATCGACGAACAGGGACGACCGCAAAACTTGATCGAGAAAGAGAAACATCAGACCGAAATCATTCACATGGAATCCCTGGACGGTGAGTTTGCACACCGTGAAATTACGCATTTCGAGCAAACGGAGCACTTGAATGACGAAATCGTCCATCATGAGCACGGACGCGAAGAGTTTCTGCATCTCAAGTCGCAGCACGACGAGATCTCTCGCTTCGAGTCCTCCATTCCTACAGGATCGTCTGGTAATGCTCGACCAGAAGAATGTGAGCAGGGACCGCCATCACCATCGATCAAGCGAGATCCTTCGACAGTCGAGCGCGATGAACATGGAACCTTTGCCGCATATGCTGATCGATCTGGTGGTGAAGACGCTTCGCTGGCGGGGATGTCAGAAGAGGAGTATTATGAAGCCCGTGTATCTCAGCAAGAGAATCAGGACGAAGCGATTCATCCTCAGTATGATATAAATGAGATGCAGGAGTAGATATAAACATTTAATTTATGCAAACAAGTAGTATACATCAATTACTCCTCCTCTGACCAGTGGACAAACATCGGTATCTCTAATTCATTGTGACCTCGGAGAACTCATGTATGAATTGGTGAGTGCTCTGGGTTGATCATTTTCGAGTTGCCATCTTCTGGACTCTCGATCTTCATCTCGCTCTTCTTTTTCTTTTTATCACTGTTTGACGTACTTGTTGTCGACTTGTCCACGTTCTTTTCGGCATATTGGATGACATTGTCCAGATAATCCACAACTTCTTGGCAAGTAAGTCCCTCACGCGAAATAATCTTCAGTGGGGCAACATCAAGTTGCTTCTCTTGGTCTGCGCTAAGCGGATCTTGATCAGCACCAGGAGACAATGAAATCTCTAATCGGAATCGCTGTGGGTCATTTGAAGCGTACTGAAATCGCTCAAAGACGCGCACGACAAAATGAGTCATGTAGCACAGCTCTGGGATGCCTTCGATCCACTTCTTGGCCTCTTCTCCAACAGGAGACTTCACTGGACAGTCATCCCTGCCATATCGGAGAACATTCAGAAGCGTATGTAGATGGGATTCACTGGTGAAATACAGGCGCGTGCGAACTGAACGATGCGTCGACTTGATTTCTTTGGCATACGTTGGATTCAAACGATGTGTGTGCAAAGGTAGCCCACGAGCAACATCCAAGTCATCTTTAATTTTCATCAACAGAGTGCGACACATCTGCGAACCAATGTAAATCTTCTCATCCACATTGATACCGTATTCTTGAGGCACCAACGCATGCGCGAGCGAAGATGCGATGTCAAGTAGCTCACGCACATTTGTGAGATGCAAGTGCATGTTATGAATGGCATCATATCGAATACAGTCGTGGATATCTGGAATTTTGGAAAGATCGTAAGTGTCGGATTTCTTGTCGTAAAAATCGCGGTAAAGTTTCGCCCATCGTTCACGCATAACCTCTAACGTTTCACGACCACATGGTTCTGGATATTTGATTTCTTCATCTGCTAGTCGGCTTTTTAGCTTATGTTGATGTCCACCGTTATTGGTATTGTTGTTGCCGTCATCCGAATATGAATGCACATGCCGCCATTTTTTTCCTGACATTGCACTGACACTCCGAGATCGTTCAATAGTCGCCAACTGGAAACGAGTCGCCGCAGTCCGTATTTTCTTGGAATTCTCTGCTTTTGCCTGTGCTTTTTCTTGCAACACTTTCGTCAACTGCTCTTTCAAGGTACGCAGTAGTTTGTGCATGATCTCCATTTTCTTGATAGGTTGGTCCACTTTCGTTAGTGCTTGTGCCACAGAGCGAATCAGTTTCGAATCTGATGCCATCAGTTCGGTGCAGTTATCTCCACGATGTATGATCGCATGTAAGCGTTGTTTCACCTTCATAATAATTTCCTGGGCAGATGATCCTGACTGATCAAGCATAGAATCGGCGTCTTTCGACTTCAACACCAGGCCAACCAGAATAGGAATGATATCACCCTCTAATTCTAGTAGCCCCTTTGCAAAAGACGCTGCTGTTTTCTGCACACGCCCCTCATCACTTGTGTAAATCTTCAGATCGTGACGATACGTCGAGTGTAAACGAATCAATCCGCCTTCACCGCCTGGATACATCATTTGTCTGAACTTTTGTCCTAATTGGCCAGCCTCTTCTTCACCAGAGTGCGTCAAGTCGCCACCCCACTTGATGATCAGAAGCAGTTTGCTCACACGTTTTTCATCTCCTTCTCCAACAAACTCTTTTGGTTTCAGTTGTACTTTGCGATTGATTCCAACCAACTGCCACCGTTCCAGAACATCACGAAGTGTCCGATAACCTTTCATCCGATCGTTCGAGTCTTCGCTATATTCATTTTCACGCTCGGATAGGAAAGCATGAAACGCTGGATCCCGTTCTTCGTATTGACGAATGAGCTCTTTGCTAACTTCTAACAAATGCACTAAATCGGACACAGCCTTGATCTTGAGATCCTTCACTTTCTTGGTCGAGCCACCGATTTTCTGTTCATAATACTGGAGGAATGATGGGTGGCATACGTTCATTTTCATCTTCTGTTTCGGTGTCCGGTCACCATGACGGATGACTGCAAGCACACACCGCAGCTCTTCCTCTTGATACTTAGGATCGTTTGCCTCATCCGACAAGCGCTGGTTATTTTGATTATCCATCAAAAGCTGCGGAGGCTCTGAAAGCTCAGTCCCAAGGTATCCATCAGTGACACGAAACGTGGGGGAATCGAACGACCACGAGTCAAGATCAAGTGGATCTCCTGTCGATCCTTTGAGAGATTGTTCCAAGTATTTCGACACTAGAATCGCGCAATCCTCATAATATTTCTCCGAATTTTTCACAAAACTCCATCCATTTACGTCACACACGTACGATTGGTTTTGTACACGCAAAATATCAAAACCACAGATTGTCTGGCCGAACGCGCGACACACCTTGCGCGCGATTTCTTTTTCGTTCGTCGAAAGAATGACTGGATACCGCACTTCCTTCCCGTCTTCATCGCGGACGACACGTCCATCTAGTACAGGTGACTTGCGAGCTTCGGCATGGGCGTAATTTGGTCCAACAGTATATACTTTCACATCAGTACCCTGCGTCGATAAGAACTCTTCGTAAATGAATGATCCGCCTGTCCGTACTTTGTTAACCTGAGAGTCATATTCCGATGAACGGTTGCCAATTTTGCGAAATAGCCGTTTGCAACCACCACCGGCATTCATCGGATAGTAAATGTTGATATTATGGTCCTCTCCATCTACAGGCTTCTCCACGAAGGGCTTGTTCACACGCATTCCATTCACTTCAATGAAATCTTCACCTTCAACCACCTCCGAAGGTGGTAGGCCACCATACCCGTCGCGATTGACCACTACATGACGTGGAATCGGAACGTTATGTTCCTCCAAGATGCGGTACACTTCGCGTCGATCCATGAGTAAATCCTGCGTATTGAGATCATTCACAATAATTGGTTTCCGCAAGTCCACGTACGCGCGGGCTTTATCCAATGGGAAACCCGTGGAGAAAAACGCGATGAGTGCATCACACACGGGCCATTCGTCGATTGGATGGTTCAAAATCATGTCGTCACCAAAGAATACAACGCGGAAAAGCTGCCGAGGCAACCGCGACAAAATCTCGAGCATTGGCTGCGATTGTGCCTTCTTATCCATGACACAGATACCGACAATGTACTTGGCCTCATGGTGTTCGAGCGCGTAGATGTCGATTAAATCGTCGTCATGCCGGTGATGTTCGTAATGATCATACCCAGTGTCATGAGTATCTGGCAGAGCTAGTGGTGCACGTGGCGCACGCGTGGATGAACCCGACGCAGGCGGTACGGAGGAAGTGGATGACGCTGAGGAAGATGACGACGAAGGACGGGAAGAAGACGATGAAAAAGAGGGGTTGGAAGGCTGCAGCAGTGTCATGATGCGCTCTGCTGCGGGGGCGGAATGATGATTAACCACTCAGCACTCCTGTTGCCTCTTTCCCTTCTTTCCCGCCCTTGCACTGATAACCATCACTCTTCAGAATCTTTGTGATTAAATACCCTTTATATACTAATCATTACATATTCATATATATAAGTATATAAAGTAATTATAAATACTCCAATATTTAATATATAGTGTAAGATGATGAACATCAGGTTTAAGCAACGGTTGGTTTTGTAAGCATGGCTGCCATCATCACTGTCTCATCACTGACTGTTTACCATAGGGACGCGGGATGTCACTCAATTAAATAAAGGTCACTGAAACGAGGTTACCAGGTTGAAGCACAGTTGTGAGTGCTGATCAGTTCGGCAAGAAGTGAGAGACGATGGGGAAGATGAAAGCCAATGGTTGTGTAGGATTGTAAATATAGATGAAGGAAAATATAAGGCTGCCACCGATGTGGTGGTATATAAATAGCTCCTTGTCAATAGCACTATGACGGTCTGTTTCTCTTTGTGACGGTGCCGGCAGCGACCGCGGTGTTGTTGAAGCGATTCGATCTGTGAGCGAGAAGGAACTAGCACGAGTACGCAGCATCGGAATACAAGCAATGAAAGGATCTAAACTCAAGTCAACGCGACAGAAAGATGATGCAGCAATGCAGACAAAGAAACAGCTGAAGAAAAAAGCGGCAACGAACACGAAGCTGTACAGTTCACCACCGAAAATGCAATTTCGCGACCCGATTGGCCACACACTGCCTGCGTCACTGCAGAACTTCCGCTGGAATGTGGATAAAGTCGAGCGAAAACTTCAGGAAAAGATTCAGGAGAAAACCCAGATTGCCGGTAATTTCGTATACCAGCAGGCATATCGCTTACTGGAATGCACACGTGGTGAAGGTATCGATTTCCCGTCGTTTAAAGAGCAATTGCGCATCAAATTCGGCATCATTTTGGATGATAATGAGCTGCAGTTGCTGTTTAATAAATACGATGAAGATCAGAACGGTACGATCGATCTAAATGAGTTCATCCGACGCGTGCTTCCGCCCGATTACAATTATGGCCAGCAATGGTTCGAAGTTAGCCAACAGGAAAGCGAAGAGAAACAGGCACGGCTGAAACGCGAGTCACGTAATGAATTCTTGACTGGTATGGGCAGGCACGTGGAAGAATTGGACAACATGGGTGAGATATCGAACTGGACACTAGAGACGTTGATGAAGCAGATTCAGTTGAAAGTCGTTCAGAAAACGCCGAGCGGAGATGATCAATACCGTCGTGCTTTCAAGATGTTGCGCTCTGGACGGGATCAAGGTATCCGTGTGGCGGAACTTCGAAACAATCTTAAAACCAAATTTGGGATTTTTATCAGCGAAGCGCAAATGAGGGATTTATTCTCGCAGTTTGATGTTGATGGTAGTGGAGACATCAATTTGAAAGAGTTTTTGCAGTTTGTGGAGCCCAAAGCATATACTGGGGATAGCAAAGTGCCTAATGGCTTATGGACAAAATCACCCGATGACGATGACGAAGAGGAGGAGGATGAAGGATCGACAAACTCTGATGGTGACGAAGGTAACGACCTTACACTTGTCGGTCGTAATAGGATGAGTCAAGGTAGTATTTCGTCATCTTCGTCGTGTTACGGTGGCAACGCCAACGGCAGAAAAGAGCGTCCAAAGAGCGCCAATCCAAAAAAATCAGCTATGCTACAGCAACGTCGTCAGATTGCTGAACAACGTAAGTTCGCAGCTCAGAATAGCCAGCATGGACAACACCATCTGCAGCGGCAGCGACTATCGATGTCACTCGCGGATATTCATAATGACGAGTTGAATGCATTGACATCTGGTGGAGCAACTAATCATCCTCATCAAAACGCACATCGCTGCCAGCATTTGCGTCCCGATCAATTCGATGAGTGTGAGTCGTCAACCGGAAGCTATAGTACTGCTTTCGCGCACGGAAATGAAAAACTATTGCGACCTCGTAGTGCTGGTAGCGTACGATCCTCCTCTCGCATGTCATCTACAGCCTCTACAGTTACTTCAAGTGTGCGAGGAGCTGCGTATATGAAGCGGCCAACAATAGCTCAAAATCTTCGTCAAAAATGCTTCGAATCGCGAAATACTATGGCGGCAGAGCACTTTGATGGAGCTCGCTCAAAAAGACGAGTCTCTGCCGGCTCTACTGAGGAGACCGAAGTGGCAATGCAACGAGAGCAGCACAATGGAACACACAGTAAACCGCTTAAAGCTGGTGAAAGACGCCGTTCTTGCCCTGATATGTCGGGTATTTACAATGGAAAGAGCCTGCGTACTCACTCGCCCAAGAAGAATGGCAAACAGCTCACTTTCAATGATGAGAATGAGGCCACACGACATGAATCGATGGACTATCAACCTCCACGTGTAGTCAAAGTGCATCCGAAACAACACGACGACCGCCCATTTTCAAAAGGAAATCAAGTGCTTCGTCGAAGCAATGTGATTTCCTCGGGTTATCGGTAGAAGAAGAAAGGATTTAGGAGCTCTCGTTACCCTAACTTGCATTTGAATGAGCTAACTAAGAAACGAGAAGTTTATATAAGCTTTATCAAAAATCACACCATACATGTGTAGAAAGGTATAGTGTACTTGTCTTTCTGAGAAAACGAGATTGGAGACATATGCATGTACTGCAAGTGACTCCATCTACCATTAGGTAGCTGTTGACTATGTCTACTTTATTTGCATTGTCAGATTGTAAAGATTATTTAATTTATAAATTAATACCCTTTACCAATGAATGATATTAAAATATATTAATCATATTTATTTTCCTTTAATAATAAATATAATTGTTTAATCAAATAATACTTCATAAATCAGGTGGTGGTTAGGAATATTAGTTGTGCGACCTTTGGAAGGTTGGCGACCTTTCGAAGCGATAACAAAACTCTGCCATTGGCATTGGTTGCAAGCCAACATACTCCGTATTTCCATGCTTCTTCCGTTATAATCCATCAACTAACCTACTATTCTTTATATTACAACGGCTATTCGTCCCAATTTTCCATAAAAGAATCTTGATGACGACCAATCTTTCTCTCGTTGGATTCATGTGCATCCGCAAAATTTCTTTTTTCTCGGTAGGATGAGTAGATAATTTAGGGTATCGAATGTGCAGCACGAAACGAAGGTGAAAGAGATCGGATCGAGAAAAAACGCCGCGCTAGTGCGTTGCATTGCCTTTGTTTGTGTTCCAGCGCGCTGACAGGTAACGAGTGAGCACGCGTGAGAAGAACAATAGATAACTTTGTGATAGTAATTTGGGTCAACTACACTACGAATACAGCGACGATCATGAGCGAAGTAGCAACGCCATCAGAATCCACCATGATTGAAACGGTCAAGTTGCCACGAGGTGGTGTCGTGACGTCTACATGCATTGGTCCCGTACAGTTGGGTATGCCACCAGAGACCATCAAAGATTCCATGAAGCTCGGGATTCCTGTGCCAAGACACTACATTGTGCCATCCGAACCATTCACTAAGACTTTAGGCGCCAATATGGGCGTAAACGTCGCAGAATTCGAGTTCCCAGCGTATTGCAATTTCTTTTTCAAACGGCAGTGTGTGAATCTAATCGTGACATCCATCGATGTGGAGACCCGAATCCGACAAGTGTTTCAAGAGACACTCTTTGGTCCAGCAACGTTAGATCTGCATCATGATTTTCCGCATTCTACATCGACGGAATTATATCCAGATCTTGTGAAAGAATTGGAATATTTTCGCAAGTTTGGTGACACGCTCATCACGTTGGACATGCTACTTAAGTTTACACATTTTGATGATAACAACGAAGCCATTGTCACGCAGAACGACCAATCCATTGTTATCAAGAAAGGGGATGGCTGTTTCACGATCATTGATGGTCACAAGAGCATCACACTCCCCGATGCGGTCGAATTGCCACCGCCGCCAACAATTGAACACATGCACGATGCGTTTTATCCACCTGCGTTTGGTGTGACAGTGCTGGGGAGCTCGCATGGCTTTGATCCGCATGGTAAGACTTCTGGATATGTTTTGTGGATCAACCATCGCGGGATTATGATCGATCCACCCCCGTTTTCATCGTCGATTTTAATGGCCAACAACATACCGGCACTCATGATTGATGGTGTCATCCTCACACATTGCCACGCAGATCACGACGCTGGCACTTTTCAAAAAATATTACAAGAGGGACGCGTAGCGCTTATCACAACCAACACTATCTATCGCTCTTTCTTGCGAAAATACTCGGCGCTATCGGGTTTTGATGCCAATTTTTTGAAACGCGTGCTGGACCATCGACTCGTGCGCATCAACGACCCCACAACGATCCGCGGTGCAACCTTCCGATTCTTTTACTCGTTGCATTCCATCCCCTGCGTCGGATTCGAAGTCAAGTACGGCGACAAGTGCATCGTCTTCTCCGGTGACCATTTGAACGACATTGACAGGATTAACCAATTACATCACGAAGGCGTGCTCTCGCAACACCGTTGCGATGAATTGCTCAACTTCCCATGGCATGGTGATGCAATTTTGCATGAAGCTGGTGTGCCACCAATACACACTCCACTAAAAACACTCATGAACCTCGACGAATCCATACGCAAACGGGTCTATGTGGTGCACACCGCTGCCAAGGATATTCCACCCGATAGCGGACTGCGTGGTGCTCCGGAGGGTGTACACAATACTATCAAACTTGATGCGAAATTACCTGAAAACGCCGGTGCTTTGGAAATCCTTGATCTCGTACGGAAGATCGATTTATTCGCAGAGCTGACGCTGAATAACGCCTACGAGATTTTACAAATGGCGAGACGAGTGACGTATCCAAAAGGCAGCATTGTCAAAGCAACTGGAGACGTTGGTGATACATTTTACATCATCATCGTAGGCGAAGCACAATTGCTGTATCAATCGACTCCAGAGAGTCAAATGGATCCACATATAACGGAGTCATTCAAAGCTAATGGCACCGCTTCTATCGCTGCTTCCACTTCTTCTTCTTCCCCTGCACCATCACCTGAGAAAGAGCCACGGTCACCACGGCAGCAGCCACCTAAAGCCAAGAAGAAACGTGTGTCGATCCTGTCGCTAGCCAAGAAATACATTCCTGGAGATTATTTCGATTTGCAGAACCTCTTGACGCCCAATTGGGTGTTACCATATCAGATGATCGCGGTCACCAAACTCTCGCTGCTTCAGTTCAATGCTGCCGACTTCAATTGGTTCTTGAGGCGCACAGCGGCGTACGCGCGAATCCAGAAACTCTCAGAGAGTCGCTTGAATTTTTCTTACGATACAATCGAAAGCAATCACGTCTTCCGCAAACTCACGTCCTCGCAGCGCACGATGCTCGAGATCATTTTGAGGCAACGTGAGGTGAGCGAAGGACAGGTGTTGTGGGAAGTGGGGGATAAATGGACGAGTGCTGTGATCCTCGACAAAGGCAGTTTTGTGCTCAAACACATCACCAAACCCAGCAGTGCACCAGCCAATGTCAATCCCAGCGCCATTGCCCCTACTGCACATCCCTCCCCGCCCATCACACGAAGCCGACGCGGGTCGCATAATGTAAGCAATTGGATACTTTTTTGAGATATGGCTTCATGTGATTTTGACTGGTTGTGGCTGTGGTGTGTATACTTTAGCGAGTGTTACCATTGGACCCAAGCTTGCTGGCTGCGAAAGACTCAGAAACGGAGCAAGTGCTGAGTCAAGGATGCTTTATAGGAGATGTTGACAAGCTCATCTTGGCAGAAGACACGACCCACACAACATCACTTGTGTGTACGTCCGGAGGGTCCGTCTTCTATCTTTCTAAGCATGATCTCCAAGGGTTTCTGCTAGAAAACCCTGGCATCCTGATGACACTCAGTGGGAGAGTGTATGTGCAATAACAACTGTATACCGTGGTCTATCTTATTAATAACTCGACCTCGTAAAATATTCACCACCATAGACCAAATTGCTTTTGATACAAGCCCCCCATCTATTCGCATCATTTTCGATTGAATGGACCCATCCAGTCTTCTATTCAAGTCGGGTCTTGTAAAATAGAAGTGTGGTATGTATCAGGTTTGAGAGGGTAGGCTGGTCTCTGAGTGAGGTTGTTGAGCTTCTGTTTTGGTTGTTTGTCTGCCTCAGTAGTACAGAAGTTACGACGGCGCGCAAAGATTCTCAGTAGAACGTGACAAAGTTGAGAGAGAAAGAGAGATGGAACGTCCCAGTCGTCGAAGTGCTACGTCCAGCAACTCAAGCAATAGTAGCAGTAGTCACGCGAATGCAAGTGGAAGTACAGGTGGCAATCATGGCAACAACAAAAATCACCAAGCCATGAATTCGTCCACTGCCAATGGTAACTCCAGTGTTACTACTTCCACCAATGCTAGCAATAGCATTAACAATAGCAGTAGTAATAGCAGCAACAACAGCAGTAGACGTCGTCGCCGTGAAGTAACTCTGACTGCGGCGAAACAGGCGTCAAATGCTACAGACGCGACGCAATCGCAATCGGACGATCCGGAGACTGATTCCAGTTCGGTGGCGGGTCCTGATGCTGCTACTGGTAGTCGTAGTAGTAGCAAAAAGAAGAAGTCGCTGCAACGTAGTGGAGCTGATAGCAAGAAGAAAGCAAGCAAGGCAGATGAGATCGGAGAAGATAACGATGACACTGACGATCCCGTAGCTAGTACCACTACCACGACAGGTGCAGACGAACAAGATGGTGATGATGAAGAAGAAGCTGAAGAGGGAGAAGAAGAGGAGGACGAAAATGTGTTCTCTGGTACAGAAACACGCAGCACGCGCAGTGCAACGGCCGCCATTGCTTTGGTCAATGGTGGTCTTACGAAACGTGAACGCTCGCTATCGACGGTGTCGACTACCTCGTCCAGTTCATCTGTTGCTTCAGAGCAGAATGAAGAAGATCAACTGGAAAAGCAGGAAGAGAAATTGAAAGAGCTCGAGAAGAAGAAGAAGATGGTAGAAGATGGTACATTGGCGGAGTACTGCCGCCGCGTGACCGAGTTTAAGGAAGAACGCAATCAGTTGCTGCAGACAGCGGAGTGGCATAAGAACTTGCAACTGAAAAACAGTCAGGATCTCTACGGTTTTGAGGTGCAGCGTGCCAACAACCTCTGGCAGGTAAGTTAATCTTACACTTATATTTTGTATCGCAATTAACCATGCTCTGACAGCAAATGCATTCACTTGCTGTATCTAGCAAGCAAAAGAGGCCGTGAAAAGTGAAATGCTGAGTCATATGGACACATTATTGCAGAAGCTGACGCTGGAATTAGAGGAACTCTCGAAGACACCTGACTCTCAAGTAGTGGATATGGCAGAGAAACAAGCAGATGAATTGAATCACAAGAAGAAGTTGACGAAAGCACCACCTGCCTCCAAGCGGCGAAAAGTGGCAACGGAACTACCGCCTCACATGCTGCGGCTTTCTGTGGATGATATCACCGCAGATCTTTTTGCAATTGCTGGAGAACGACAGCATGCGGCGGTAGTTAACAGTGCCCTGTTACCTCAACCAACCGTTGGTAAGAGTGCATGTTTATGTAAATGGATCCTAAAAACAAAGTGCTGATATGCATATTGTTTTGGCTTCACAGCATCCATGAAGACGGAACGAAGGCGATTATTCTGTGGTAAATTCGTGTTTGAAGAAGGAGATGAAGTGATTATTTCGTCGCCCATCATCAAAGACGACTACGTTGGGACCATCATCGCTGTTACCGACGACGCTGTAAGTACTTCAAGGTCAATTTTTTAGGGTAACTGCTCACTGTTCACTCTGTTTCATTTTGCCACGACGCACGTATGTCTGTAGGTTTACATCAAACTTACTTCCGGCCAGAAAGTGCGGATTTACCAGCACCTGATTGAATATAAGCGATGCGAGCTCAAACCATTTCTACGTGGGCTATCGGGCATAGGAAGTCTGCAGTCCACTGGATGGGCAGAATGCGAACCTTTCTGATCTAAACAAACTACTTACGCATACAAACTAGGCTTCAAATTCAGCTTTCTATTGATTTTTGTTTTTCGTATTGTTAACAATATACTACATGCTTTTGTTTCTCTGAATTTTATGGATGCTCTACATGTTGAATCGATTGAGTAGGAAGAAAACATATTAGTTCATAATCGCCAATAGCAATATAAGTAGGGCGTGTTGAGTAAGTATTAAAATAGCTAGCTAACTGGTCATGATTTTGCTGTATCGAGTGTTAGTCGCTGCAACAGTTCTTGTGTACTCGTCGGTTGTTCCTCTTCCTCCTCTTCATCATCTGTTTTATCATGATCGGCGCTCTCACTGTTGTCTTTACTGCCATTCTTGACTAAAGTTTTGTCATTCTCTTCCGTCATATTCAATTTCTTTTGAACCTTGCGCTTCGAATCTTGTTCGTAGAGGCTCGCGAGTGCTATCTTCCTTCGTTTCCAGTCACCTCGAGTATCCACCTGTTTGCCATTCCCACGTGGCTTTCTACTATTGAAGCGGATCTCAGGGGACTGCAGGAATGATAATGACACGTATCCTCCGGACCTGTTCGCCCTGGCAAAACCTGTATTGGGGATGGCGTGCGCTTCATCGTTTTCTTTGTTTGTCTCCACATCCGCGTGGAACGCACCACCAATGGTTGTGAGCTCTGGAATATCTGGACGCAAGAAATGTGTTAACGCCTGACACCATTTCAGCTGCTCATGACCATCGAGTGCACGCAAAAATTTCTGCAATTGCTCTTTGCGATGCTGAAGCAACTTAGTATCATCGCCACGAAGATACGTGAGGAAACCACCTTCGGGGAACTTGGGCAGCGTTTCCAACACTTCGCTGCTGTATACGTCACAGAGATACAGATAAAGCTGACGGAAATCGTTGTATCTTCTCATGACGGAATACCGCACCATTGGTGGTAGTTCCGGGTATGGAGGAGCTACTGGCGTAACAATCTCCGCTTCTGGTTCGATCGTCACGAGTGAAGACATCCGCCGCTCCTGGTAGGCATTGTTCATGCGCACACGAATGTCCAGTACTTCGACATGATACTGCCAACTCGAACCTTTCTTTGTAACACCAGTGATCCTCAAATCGCGATCCAGATCGTGGAGATCCGCCCATGATGTCTGAAATCGCTCAAAGCGCTTCTTCCGCTGCCGACGGTCCGACGTCTTGGTTTCCTCAGATACTGACTCCTGGTGGTTCATCGTCTTCTTGGTGTCTTCTCTTTCTGTTGTCATTCTGCTTTCTCTTTCTTTTGTTTTTATGGAATGCATGCGCAAGCTATGTGGCCCTTCGATTTTTTTTCTTCTTTTTCTGTTCCTCTCGCGCGTCTGTGTGGCGTTGCTTTGGTGTTTACCTGCTCGCTGTCTCTCTCGCCGCTTTTCTCGGCCTTGCCCTTGTGTCAACAGATGGCGAATGGGTACAAAGGGGCTACGAAGTCTCGGAAGCGAATCACGAATTCTATTGGATAAAAATGTAAAACCTTGTCATCGACTAATGGTGGGTTACCCATAGATGCGCAACAAAAGATACCCAAATTATGTTGCGGGTCTGTTGAGATATCCAATCATCAAGGTGATTGGATAAAAATAAATTAATAGATTTTATTGGATAATATTTATTTTGATATGTGATTGGTTGAAATTAGGAAGGTTGCTGTTGGTGGCACAATTGCTGTGGAAAGGTGAGGGAAAGATGGGGAAACTAGCAGCCGGCAAGAACACCATTCACGTGGATGAAACGCTGCATGAACGTGCGGATGCAGTTGCTAAAGGAGATGTCTCCAGAAAGGTATGTTCCACGCTGTTTTCTTACTGAGTATGCTTGATTTAGATTAAAAAGAAACGATACTTATCAACGCATTTAATGACTATAGACGTTAACCGCGATTGGAGAGATCTACGCACAATATTTGTCCATCAGTGACCTTACCAAAGTACTAGAACATGTGAAAGAATTGGATTCTGTTGCATATCTCGAAAATGGTCTGTGGCGTGTGAATTCTATCGTCACGGATCCAAAATTGATATCGGATAAGAGTCAACAGCATTTGGTGAAAGGGTGGACAATTTCTGTGATGATTCTGGTGAATTACAAGTTTCGTGAAGGCTGTGTGGATGGATGGGATTTCATCCAGACGGATGAAGAGACAGGAAGCGCGTGGGAGGCGTTTGTAACGACACTACTGACGGTGAAACAGGCCGAAAACAGCTCGTGGACAACTATGGAGAAGATGTATCTCATCCAGTTTCTCATCAACTGCTATCAGAGTCTCGACATTTCTGCGATTGCTAGAGTATGTATCATCGATGTGCTTCAATTCACTGTTTAGCCTCATATCTGACGCATTAAACTATAATTATTAACTCACACGCTCGTTTTTTTACCTGTAGACGTTTCTGAAGCTGATCTCTATGCCTATTTGGGATGCACTTTCTTCTCGACAACGCCAGATTGAGTTCGAGAAGTACCCAAAACTGGAGCGTCATTGGCAAAATATCACTAGCACAACTGTTGCAAACGGAGAGAAAGCCACGAAACGACGTAAAGTCACCAGCTCGGCGCAGCTGTCACCGTCGTCGACTCACGAGAAACGCTTTATTGTGGATCTCATTAAAGAATTTTTCAATGCCATCAACGAACCTTTCAAAACAGTGAAAGGTGACGAGTTGACAAACAGATGTACATATGCTGCTCTCTTTCTGGCGTTTGTAACGGATTTGCTCAACCAATTACCCACTCGCCGTTTTCTTCAAGTGGTATTGCGTCGATACCATTTCCTATCGATTGTCCGAAGAAGTTCTTTTGTTGCATATAGCTTCCAGTGGCGATCGAGCTCTGAAGTCACTGCGTTAAAGAAGCAATTGAGTTTACTAGAGGCGTCGCTGCATTTTGCGATCGATTCTCATACAGGAAAGTCATTGTCAGCCCGGGAGCAACGAGAAGTGTTGTCAACCCATATCCAGTCGCTGCAGCAGTATGCCTTTCACGATTTCGGTGGAACGCGTCTGGAAGAATTGGCGATCCTACCCGTATCGGCAATTGCTGACCGGAAAACATTTGCGAGCCATTTGACACCACTGATACGTGATAATCGTGAACAGATAAACGCATTCGCGATCCTGATAGGATTAGTTGCTGATGAGGAAGAATGTGAAAAGCTCTCGAATGATGAACTCCTGGAAGCCTTTCTGGATGAATATTCGTCGTCATCTAGTTTCGATGTGAGCAACGACCGGGATGAAGAACCAGTGTATCCTACGGAGCTTGATATTTGGAACGACCTCCTCGAAAATAGCGCTGGTCTGGGTGATGAACAAAGCGATGGCGCAACTACCGTATACAGTGGAACCGACAAGTTGATTCCACTACTCCCTATTCGTAAGCTCGGATTGCAGTTCCTCAACATGGCGGATTACCTGCAACGCAATTATGAACTCTTTCGATTGGAAGCAGCGAGTAATATTCGAGACAATTTGGAGACATCCATTAAGCAATTGGACGCAGTGCGATCGCTAACGTCTTCAACCCACCAAACCGTCTTCCGTGGGTTTTCTCCCATGGCAACACCGCTAGTTTCTCCTCTCAAGATCGTGAAAGTCTCGAAACCAGCGTTGGGGAAGACAGCTCCAGCATTGGTCATTGCTCAATTCGAGATTGAATTGAATAGTCAACACGATTTCAAAACATTCGATAACTACCAAACGAAGGAAGTTGTTTTTCTTGTGACGCTTCGTGCCACAAATGATGAAGCTGCTGAAGTGATGGGGTACTCAAAACAAAGTAAACTCACAGAAAATGGTACTGACAGTATTCCTTTTCCGGAAGAATACGGAGTGTTGTACGTACGAGGTGCTGAAATCATAGAGGTCGTGGACTCGAACGGGGTGCAGATCAATGAAGAAAACCCTGTAGGAAGAGGACGCAAGCGGACGCTAAAGGTTGCACTGGATGGATTGCAATACAAGAAGGACCTGGAAGATGGAAAATTGGAAGCTTACGAATTCGTGAACGTGTTGATTCGACGTAAACCGAGAGAGAACAACTTTAAGGCAGTTTTGGATACGATGACAAATACCTGGCACAACGCGAACAAGGAGGAAATATTACCGTCGTGGCTGCACGATTTGTTTTTGGGCTACGGTGACCCATCTGCTGCTACATACAAATCCATCTACAGGCGCAAACAGCAATACCAAGTGGAAGTCCCGCTACTGGATTTGTTTGTGGATGGTGAGCATGCCTTGGAAGCATGTGCATCTTCAGATGGTGTTTCAGTAACTTTGGTGGATACCAACAATACGAAAAAATCTCTTTCCGCAAAGGATGCGATTGGTCCATTTACTTATGTGGAAGATTTAAAAGAGAACAACATCGTGATTCGAGCGTATCATCGAACATCGTCCTCTTCGCTTAGTCAAAATGCAGCATATCCGGTTCGTTTCACAGCTGCTCAGGTTGCCGCTGTGCGTTCTGGAATGTGTGAGGGCTTGACAGTTGTAGTAGGCCCACCAGGAACAGGAAAAACTGACGTTGCTGTTCAACTAGTACTGAATTTGTACCAAGTTACTCCGCGCAGCGAACAGATCTTAATCATTGCTCACTCGAACCAAGCTTTGAACGATTTCTTTAGCAAGATTCTCGCTAGTGGAAAGATCAATGAAGCCGAAATTGTGCGATTGGGTCAAGGCCAACGGGAAGCGGAGACAAGCGGAGCGTTCCAAGGAGATTTCAGCCGGAATGGTCGTGTTAATTTCTTATTGCAGCGCCGTATCGCGTTACTGAAAGAAGTCGAGTTGATGGCGAAGTGGCTAGAGGCGAGAGATGCCAAACTATACGCTGGATTGAGCGGCTCTGCTAGCTACTCTTGTGAGAATGCATTGCATTTCTATCAGTTCTACATAAAGGATTTGGTGGACAATGCAAAGCAAGCAGAAAAACTGACTGAAGACGTGCTGCTTAAGGAATACTTTGCCTCGCGAACAGGAACTCCACCGAAGGAACTGACTGAAGTCCAGAAATTGGCATCTGACATTGAAGCATACTTTGGTGAGCTGAATCGACTTCAGCCATTTGAGTTGCTTCAAACCACCAAACAGCAAGGAGAGATGTACTTGGTTCACCATGCACGAATCGTTGCGATGACTTGTACTCATGCTGCCTTAAATCACGCCAAGTTAGTCAAACTAGGACTGACGTTTGGCAGTCTGGTCATGGAAGAAGCGGGCCAAGTGAGCGAGATCGATGCGCTTATTCCTTTACTGTTGGCGTATTCTTCTTCGTCTTCCAAGACTCTCAAAACGAGTACTGGAAGCTCAAATCTGAAACGAGTGGTATTGATGGGGGATCCGAAGCAACTGCCGCCAATTGTCAAGTCCATGGCACTAAAAAACTATGCACGGTTAGACCAAAGTCTCTTCACTCGACTACTTCGCCTGGGCGTTCCTCACATCATGTTGGACCAACAGGGACGCAGTCGCTCGTCGCTAGCAGATCTGTATCGTTGGCGATATAACGATAGTAAAGCGCAATTGGGGGATTTAATGCATGTCACTGTCACTCCAGCGTTCCAGAATGCGAATGCTGGGTTTGCATCCGTAGCACAAATGATTCATCTTCCTAACGCGAACGAAAGGCAAGTCCGTCCGTTTGCGTATGAAAACGAAGAGGAAGCCCGTTTCTTGGTCGCATTGTTCAAGTACATGCTCACCATCGGTTATAAGGCAGAGACAATCACGATGCTCACGACGTACAATGCCCAAAAGGATCTGTTGCAGCAGCTGCTTCGAGCAGAATCATCACTGCCACGGTGTAAAGTATCGACAGTGGATCGTTTCCAAGGACAACAGAACGATTACATTTTGCTGTCAACCGTCCGGAGTGGCGCTTCCGTGGGACATTTGCGTGATGTTCGTCGCGCCACGACAGCGTTTTCACGCGCACGCCTTGGACTATACATTGTCGGAAATGAGAAAACGTTTTCGCGATGCAAGGAACTAGAACCGTTCTTCACTCAACTTCGAGCTATTGCAGGAGACCACGGCACCCAATTGACACTAGTCCCATCCGAACAATTTGGAAGTAAATCGATCAGAAAGATTGCAGAACCTGTGCAGAAGGGGAAAAAAAAGAAGAGCGATGTCCAGGTGGTAGAAGATCGCAAACAATTGGAGCAATTGGTTGCTAACCTGTCAAAGACCAGTAGCAAGTGAGTAGTTTTAGCATTATGAACAATTCTCGAGTCAGACAAGTGCAAACATCTTGACTGGGTACAATTCCTCTGGAAAGTTGCGCTGTGTTTGCTCGGTGATGATCGTGAGCCCTGCTTGTTCGAAGAGGCTCTTGAAATATACAACTGATCTGAGAAAACACAGAAAGCGGAGGTAGAGAGTGAGCAACAGAGGTAAGAATGATATGATGTTGATCTGCTTTAATATCAACAAATACCTTGTAATACTGCTGTCCTGGCGGTCAATATCGTACGGCAGACCAGATTGAAGCATATTCTCCTTAATCCCAATCCATCCATGAGGTTTCAGTGCTTGTTGGCAGCGTCGCAAGAAATGCACCAAGTCAACGTCGGTAAGATGTGACAGTACCCATTGGATCCAGATCAGGTCATACGAATTTGCAGGCGGATCAAACTCTTGCAGTCCCATGCAGTAGAGGCTGCGTATTTGTTGCTGCATCGATCTGTTTTCGTGTCCAAGATATTGTGGCACACTCTGCAGCAATCGTGGACTCTGCTCTACCAAATCCACTTGCTGGAATGTCGGCAAGAGTAGCAATTTCGTCACGCGACCAATCCCAGCGCCACAATCCACTGCAACGTTCCGCTGCCATTGTGGGCGTAGTGTTTGCACACGATCGAGAAAAATTTTCGAGTCTGTAATGTCGGCAGGTGATACGTGCGCGAAACCTCCCAAGACGCCGTTGTCACTCAAAGGACAATTAGCTTCATTATCCCAATAATCATTGGCACTGGTATACCAGCTCAGTTGTTGTTGCTGAGAATCTTGGCCATCCGTGGATGCATCTGCTAACTCATTCATCCACATTTCATAGACACTCCTACAGTCGATAGTCATTTACATTATGACTTCATTGCTCACTATAGTGGATGGGAAAATGTAGATGAACGTACTCATAATCTGGATGCTCGTCGAACTCTTTGGCGGCATTGAGTGCACGTTGGACTTTAGTGGCAATCGCGTATACTTCATCCCAGTTCACACCTGTAGAGTGTGGTTTGCGGATCATCGTCACATCTTTCGCAGAGGATGCCGACGTTGCAGCAGCGGGGTGACTGGTGGACATGATGATCAATCTTGGTGTTCCAAGCGGTAGGTGCTACTTTTGCGAGTAGTCCGCATTTTTGCCAAATGGCCGTTTAATATGTACCCAATTTGCCAGTTCACCTTAACGAGAGATTCGTATATTTAATTGAGAGGTGACCAGGTTTTTCACAACGGCGAACCAGTGATGGATGAATATGGATCAATCAGAGGAGTCAACGGAAGCGCCAAGGAAGAGAAAATGAACTACCAGGCGGATGTGCCCACCAGAACGTTGCTGTCACGTATTCTTTTTCGCTTCGTACAACCCCTGGTGACGTTGAGTACACGCCAAAAGCTACAGCTCGATGATATTTGGCCACTTGATACAGCACTCTCGAGCGAAAACGCCTCCCACGACTTTCGCTTGGCGTACGCAAAGACACAAAGTTTGATGTTATCAATATGGCGAACGGAGTGGAAGGACATCGGAATCAGCAGCCTGCTAGGATTGCTTTCGGTCGTCACCTTCGCACTTGTGCCGCTCTTCCTCTTCCGTCTCTTGACGCTCGTGATGGTACAGCCAACAGCACAAAGGGCGACGATGCAAATTTTGCTGCTGCTTTTTGGTCTCCTCTGTGGGACGCTATTAACTGTTGTCTTGGGCCGCCACGCGGAATTCCGCATGTTACGAGTTCAAATTCGTGTCGTAGCGGCGATTCGGTCGCTTCTTTTCGAGAAATCGATGGAGCGACCACAACAAATAACGAAACGCCGTGGCCGACTCACAGCCATTGCGACGATTTCTTCAACCAACATCGTCCACGTGAGCTGGCTCATCATCCGCTTGCATCACGCATGGATAGCGGCCAGCAAGTTGTTAATCCTTCTATTCCTCATTCACTACACACTGGAGGTAGACGCCAGCGTCATCATCGTCTCCCTCACTCCTATTAGCCTGGTGATGCTGGTCCTCACCATAGCGACCGTCAAATTGAACCAGGAATGCACGAAGAAACGAGAAAAGACGCTCAATAAACTCAACGCCTGTTTTCAAGGCATTCAAGCTGTAAAAATGCATGCATGGGAGAAGAAAATGCATACAAAGATCATGCGACAAAGAATGAAAGAAGAAGTAAAGCAAAAATGGTTGTTGGGATTACGTACTTTGCGATTTTGCGCGATTTGGAAGGCGCCATCACTGGCCTCTGTGGCGATTTTCTACTCCTTAGCAATCTCAAGTATTAATTTTTCTCCAGCAACTGCCTTTACGTCAATGGTGCTCTTTCAACGAATTCAAACAGAATTTGAGGAACTGATCTTTGGTTGCCGAGTGCTTGTTGAAGGAAGCAATGGATTACGCAAGATCAGGCGATATCTTAATCAATGTGAAGCAAGTGTTCAGTCCAATATTTTGATGGAAGATAGGGATCAGAGGTATCCTCCAAATACTGTTGTGGCTATTGACCATGCATTTCTGTGCGAAGGAAGGGATCCATTGGATTTTGTGTTGACGAATGTCAACGTGACAGCTTCCGTCGGTGAGCTGGTTGTAGTCTATGGCAAAGCTGGTGCTGGGAAGTCTACATTGCTCACATCTCTGCTGGGTGAAGTTGTTCCTGTTCGTGGTCAAGTATATGTATCTGGAAAATATAAAGTCGCCTACTGCTCTCAAGACCCATGGCTACAAACACTCAGCGTTAAAGAGAATATTCTATTTGGCTCTGGATATGACGAAACCAAGTATTATCGTGTACTTGAGGCGTGTTGCCTGTTTGATGATCTTAACGCACTTCCTGATGGCGAAGATACTATGATAGGTCCGAAAGGTGTCAACTTATCCGGAGGTCAACAGTCTCGTATCGCTCTAGCACGGGCGTTTTATACCGATGCAGATCTGTTCATTCTGGATTGCCCACTTGCGAATGTTGACGCTATCGTTCAGAGCGACTTGTTTCGTAAGGGGCTGTTGGAGTTGCTCCGTCACAAAACTGTAATTATGGCGACGCATAATCCCGAAATCATTTCATCCGAGTTCGTTGATCGGTTATGGGAAGTGGATTCAATGACAGTGACGGAGACAAGTAGGAACACTTCGCTGAAAAGTGAAGATTATGGTAAACATGTTTCTAGCCGTCGCGTACGACAGCTAGCTGATATTCCGCCGTGGAGAACTCATGCAGCATTTCCAATTTCCGGCTCATCAACTAGCATCGTTGATGCGGTGCACAGACAATCATTATTGTCGGTATCTTCAACTAGTGATTTCAAACGGATAATTCGCCTGTCTTCAGTACCCGATATTTTGAAGGCGGATGATACTGTGCGACAGATGCAAACTCTACTAATTCGAGTTGCCAAAGACATGCTATGGGAAAATGAGCGATGGCACTTGACAATTTTATCCTTTCTTCTTCTCATCATCTTCGGGGGATTCACCTTGTTTGGTGGTTTTTATTTGGCGTATTGGAGCGATCTCCCATATTCGGTTGATACTGTGCAGCATGCTGCTTTCGTATATGCGTTCTTCGTTGGTGGTGCGTTTGTAACACTGTTTGCAAGTATGCTAGTGCTAGTGTTTTCCGTGTCCCAATGCGCCAGTGTCTACTTCAGCGATATGACTAAAGCACTTCTACACGCTCCGATGGCATTCTTTTACCGGACCCCGATTGGAGAAATTTTAGTGCGTTATTCCACCGATATTCAAGTCACTGATCTCATGATTTCGTTCCGATTCTCAAGTGCACTTCACGGCGTTGTCTCGATTTTTGGCTCAGTTATCACGATTTTTTACTTTCTTGGGATCGCTGGTGTGCTAATTGGCTTGCTGACTTTCTATATTTGCAAGCAGGTTGTCAGAGACCGTTTGTTTGCTCAAGTCTTTACCTTACAGAACGCCCTCGATGCTCGACACCTCAACTTTGTGTCTGAGGCTCTGGATGGCAGTGCGGTCATCCGTGCATTTGGATCTCATCAGATGCAACGTTTTTGCCAGAATCATAGCAGGATGCTTGACCATCACTCAAGAGTCTTGTTCGCGATAGAAGCATATCAAAGCTGGGTTCTGATAAACTACTCTGTTGTCTTCGGAGCCTTTTTTGTGATTTTAGTCGTTATACTAGCTCAGGGAGGACTTCAAGCAAGCGATTTGGGTTTAATTATTGTCTGTATCTTTACGATTCAGCACAAAGTGATCGATCTATCTGCTGATTTGCTGAATATGACAGTGCAAGTCGGTGGCATCGGACGTATTCTCGAGTTTCAGTCAATTGCTGCCGAAGACAATGGCCAAAGTACCTCCGTCTTGCCTACGGTAGTGTGGCCAACAAAAGGAGAGATCGTGTTTGATCACGTTTGGTTCCAGTACGACAACCTGTCTCCATTTGCTTTGAAAAACGTGTCGATGACTATAGCGGCTGGAGAGAAGATCGGAGTTGTTGGAAGAACAGGTTCAGGGAAGAGTTCTTTAGCGATAGCGTTATTCCGTGTGCATGAATTATCGCGTGGACGAATTTTGATCGATGGGATGGATATCTGTCGACTACGGTTGAGTGATTTACGAAGTCGGCTTTGCATGATTCCACAAAGTCCGATTTTTTATCGTTGCTCAGTGCGTTCGTATATGGATCCATTTGATGAGTTCGATGACGCAACATTGTGGCGAGTGTTGCGCAAAAGTGGATTGTGCGACGACCAGGATGGTTTGCAAATGACCAACCGTGTGCATGTGAGTAGCTTGAAGAAGCCGCTGGTGGAGAATGGCGTGAACTGGAGCGTGGGAGAACGGCAGCTGTTAGTGCTTGCTCGTGCATTACTGAAACCTTCCCGCGTGGTGATTCTGGACGAATCTTTTTCGTCGGTGGACCAAGAATGTGCAGAACGATTGCTGCGCGTCATGGCGACTGAGTTTGCGTTGTCAACAATAATCTTAATCACCCATCGATTGGATCAAGTGTTGGGGTTCGACCGTATTGTGGTGATGCAAGACGGTAAGGTAGTGGAGTGTGGGAAAGCGGAAGAGTTGGTCGCGAATCCAAACAGTGTATTTTACGAATTTTTAGAGACAACCTTATTGACGTATTAATGTTCATGATATCTGGATACGGCTGTATAAGAGCATCCTCATCGGTTGAACTAAAATCCGATAAAGGATACGTGATCGAGGTTCATGTTTTACACTCATTCCCCAATCTGACAAAACCCGGATCAGATCCTGTAGAATACCATTCTGCAGAGATCGCCGAGTAAAACTTGAATACCGGATCACCCCGAGATGGAATAAATGCGAGCGACAAAATCTTCGAAGCAGTCCATGGAGGTGGAGAAAGCTGTGACATCAGTACTGGTCAAAGATCATCTGGAGCATTGTACATGGTCTAATTTGTAGGCATATTTCGACCAAATCTCTAAAACAATCTTTAAATTTCTTTGTTGTGTGCAAAGGGCCGAAACAATATAGAGATTTGGCAGAACTAAAAATAAGTATTTTTAATACTCTCTGGATCTGTGCCAGATGAAGAACAAGAGACCATTCGAGTATCTGCCATGTTACCGAATCCTATCTGAGATTTCCGAGTTCATCAATCTGTGTGAGAGAGGTCCTTACTTCGAGGAGAAAAAACGGAAAAAGCACCAGCCAGCTCAATGGTACTATTAGTAAAGAAGACGGTTTTGATGCAGCGACTCGCTACTTTGAGGAAGGCACGAACTGCAGAGTCCGGTATTCAGGCGCTTTGTCCGTCTGGATCAAAGGAGAAAAAAGCCCATGAAGTCAGCAACGACGAGGAGGGAATTGAGGGTCGATTGCAGTAAATATACAAGAAGTCAATGAAGCAGTTGTAATGATTCTAGTACTAATATGAGCTTTTGGTTTATCAAAGTTTGTGTACTGCTTTGTCAACGCGAAATCTACAGAACTTCACTTGTAGTAAACACTGGGGTTTCGTATTGAGATGGGGTGATGTTATAGTATCTGATCTTTTATCTTGTAATGAATGAAGAGATGAAATCGACAATACGCCAAAGAGGCGCATAATGACGCGTCGCACATGCCAATCAAAGCCAACTTATCTATTCTTGGCGATGGATCTTCAGAAGGAAATCAAAAGAAGAAGAGATCCTGAAGTTTTTTGTTGAGAATGTTGGCGGATCTGATGACCAATATCCAATTTTATACATCACACCCATCAGTTCCCGTTTTTTCGAATATCCAAGTCACGTATGAGTTGCGCTAGTGCAACTTTAGCTCCCACGCTGGATTCGCGTGGGTGTGGCATATAAAGTTTGACAAGGTGTGGGGCCAACGGCTGTCCGTCATCCGCAGGAATCGGAACGAGAAGCTCCATTAGCTTCATCTCGCACTACCATGAAGCTCCTGCTGCGTGGAGTGCATGGACGCAAGTACAGTAGTCTACGTGACCATGCCATGCGTGCCATGGCCGACAAACTACGGAGCAGCATCGAATCGAATCCAAACCTCTGGCTCAGCGCTAGCGCAGTGGTACGTCCAATTTATCATTCTGCTATACCTTTCAGCATCTTATACACTCTTGCATACTATTGGATGTAGGATGAGCCAACGGTGTCGATTCTCGATCCAGCTCCAGGATATGCGCTCGTGAATGGAGACGGTGCGCTTCATCGAAGTCTCAGTGACGATTTTGACGCGTACGTTGCTCTCCTTCTCGATTGCTTTGAAGGCAATTGGCTCTTATTACTGTCGCTGTTGTCTTGTGTGATCTTATTGTAGATTACCGAATGGTAGATCGATCGCGATCGAGTACTTGCACATGGACAAAACTACGTTGGCAGATCCGTTCCGACTCGTGAAGCAGGAAATGGGAGATATCAACGAAAGTATCAAGCGTATCTTGGGATCAGACCATCCGGTGCTCTCAGCAGTAGCCAAGTACTTCTTTGAGCACGACGGCGGCAAGAAAGTACGACCAACAATGGTATTACTGGTATCGCAAGCGGCTGAAGCGCATCGCAATGCAACCAACAGTCCGTTACCGACAACACAGTCAGTAGAGTTCACGATTGCTTCCCAGCAGCGGCTCGCAGAGATCACGTACGTTAGTTTCTGCATTTCGGAATTTCATTGCAAACTGGTAAGCGGATGGTAATGTTCTTTTTTGTCAACTACAGTGAGATGATTCATACAGCGAGTCTATTGCATGACGACGTGATCGACGAAGCTGATACCCGTCGCGGCGTGCCGTCAGTAAACAAAGTCTTTGGTTCAAAACTCGCTATTCTCGCGGGTGATTTCCTGTTGGCTCGATCGTCGATCTGCCTCGCGCGATTGCGGTCATTAGAAACCGTAGAGTTGATGTCGACTGCCATTGAACACCTCGTGAAAGGAGAGGTGATGCAGATGAAGAACGCTGATGGCAAGGACATTACACCATTTGAGTATTATCTACGCAAGAATTACTACAAGACTGGTTCACTCATGGCAAACAGTTGCAAGGCGGCGTTGAAACTGGCGAAGCACGAGGACTATGTTTGTGACTTGGGATTTGCATACGGTCGACATCTCGGGCTTGCGTTCCAGGTAATATACTGGTTGATTGAAAACATTCTGTTGAGCGCGTTATCTAATTATCTTTATATTTGTTTGCATGCATAGCTCATTGATGATGTCCTCGACTATTCAGGGCATCAAAGTGGCAAGCCGTTGCTGGCGGATTTAAAAGCAGGCTTGTCCACGGCACCATTGCTGCTCGCTCAAGAAGAATTCCCTGTGTTACGAAAGTTGTCGGCACGAAAATTTGCCAAGGACGGAGATATTGATCTGGTGCGATCGTTACTCGATTATACGTGAGCGATGGCGATAGTAACTAACACATGATCCACGTGGTGACCACTATCCTTGTAGGCATCAGAGCTGGTGGAGAAGAGCACAGGTATTGAACGCTCCCGGGTCCTGGCGATTGGCCAAGCAGAACTCGCTTGCCAGGTAGCGATGCAGTTTTCACCATCGCCTGCGCGAGATGCATTAATCCGTCTGGCACAGCTCGTTGTCGATCGAAACAAATAGAGTTAATGCAATAGAAGAATAACCGTGAAAAATGGGCAGTTCTTTGATGTAAAACGGATGGATTTTTTCTTAGCATAAGCGTTGTGTATGTGTTTATGTGGTTTCATGGATGTTTGAGGAGTAAGCATGAGATGAGTGATGAATCAAGCAGATTCACATGATATGCATCTGTAGCATTCACCAGTTGCGCTTCCTTGATGTTCCATATTCATGGGTTCGATCGACAGATCGTGTGCCCAAAATAATGGCTGCATGGATATATTTATTTTCGGCTTTGAAGTCAAAAGCCACCAACATTCACAGGCAGCCACACGACATGTCAACATCATCAACGCAAACGGCGATGCACCTCAAAACACGAGTGCTGCAACGATTACGGATCGAGAGATTCCTTCTGTGTACATTGCCATGTATAGATATCGGGCCACGTCAAGCTGCTATGCTTCTGAGTGGTTTCGACAATGCTGTGGTTCACGTTCCTCACTCACCTCTATACGATGGTCAGCTGATCATCACATCAAGTGCATTTCCATCTACTTATTTGATGTGTAATTGAGCTTGTGTGAATAACTCCACGTGTTGGAATCAACAGCAACACAAGTTGTTCCTAGGTGGTTTTTCAAATCATGTCGGATGGTAAAAAAATATGCAACTGTGTGTTGATGCCAAAAGATAATCATTTCAGGAAATCCATTTCATCCTGTCTGGTGTTTGTCTCGTTGCTGTTATGCACCCGGGTGTGGGTGTGCATGCATACGTGGTAGTTTTGCTTGTACCCATACTGCTCCTGTGGGCTCATCATCTTGTCGTGATTGTGCGCCCACAAAACTTTTTTTATTTTGGGTTTTCCAAACCCTAAAACAAACAAGAACATCCACGTGGACAAATACCGAGCTATTATTGGTCCACACGAAAGGTCTGATTGGGTAATCTGGGCAAAAGTTGGACTTCAACCATCCTTCTATTGAAGATAACTACGGTAGAACTAAAAAGCTATAACGGCGGACAGATTGATCATCCTCACGAACGGCTCAGTTCCAAAAACTTTCGCTCCTACGCAAATCACAACAACAACTTGCTCTTCACTGTTTTCTCCAAGCAGACCATTAGCACGCACTGGTCAATTCGACAATGCTCTCTATCACGCAATTCCCTCGTCGCTTCCCAACTGCCCACAAGCGCGCTTTGGCTGCTTCTACTTCGGTTCTCACTGGCGGACACTCAAACTTGTTCAACAACATCAAGAAGACCCATGAAATACCAATGTTGGCAGCCGCCATAACGCTCTCGCAAGCCGTTGATATTTCTCTTTCTCCTCTTACTAGTCAAGCACGTGCTTATAGTGTGCAGACCAAGTCACCCAAAGGTTCTATGCAATCGTTTGCCACCACGTCCGCTGCTGCATTGAATGAAGACGTACATGATCAAGATGAAGACTACAACGATTCGTATCTCTACGGTGAACGCGGTGATGACTGGTACACGACCGCTAATCATCCGAAATACGACGCGTCGTTTCCAGGCATCCACCGCGAGACACATACACTCTCGTCCATCGCCATGCCCAACCTCCACACGTGCACGCGACAGGAGATGCTCGACTACTTTGACAACACGTGGGCACTTACGGACGCGTTATTTGCGACGCTACAGGGCGAAGAAGCGTTCATGACTCCGCCACCGCACCAATTGCGTCATCCGCTGATATTTTACTATGGCCATCCAACGTGTTTCTACGTCAACAAGTTTGTCGTTTCTGGGTTGCTGGACGCACCAGTAAATCCGGAATTCGAGCAAATCTTTGAAGTTGGTGTCGACGAAATGCGCTGGGACGATATGAGCAAGAACGAGATGCAGTGGCCACGGGTGGAAGAGGTCACCGCTTACAGACGCAAGGTCTATCAGCTTGTCCGTGAGGTCATTGAAACCCATGAAGGTTTGGCCCCTGGTCATGCACCAATTGACGAATCCACACAGCTCTGGGCGCTATGCATGGCGTTGGAACACGATCGAATTCACATCGAAACGTCGTCAATGCTCATGCAAGAGCATCCAGCGCAATTCTTCCGTAAGAATGCTCTCCTGCCTCAGTATCACCCATCGGCTGAGCGGTCAACTGTACCTGCAAAGCGTCCAGTCGCGGGCGTAGACTATCCCATGAACGAGCTGCTTCCAATAGAGGCAAATAGAGTGACGATCGGTAAGCCGCGGGACTTCCCGACGTTTGGATGGGATAATGAGTACGGCCATCGTGAAATCGACGTGCCAGCGTGCGATGTATCGAAATTCCTCATCTCGAATGGCGAATTTTATGAGTTTGTCGCCAGCGGAGGGTACTTGGAGCCTTCCTACTGGACACAACTGGGCTGGGAGTGGCGATGCTTCCGCAACACCAAGTGGCCAGTATTCTGGGTGCAAAATGGACCTTCCGGCAGTCACCAATACAAATTGCGGGCGATCTTTGATGTGATTGATATGCAATGGGACTGGCCAGCCCAGGTAAATTTCCATGAGGCGCAAGCGTTTTGTAAGTGGAAGACGGATTGCGAAAACAAGGCCAACAATAACAGCGAAGATCCTTCGATTGTCTACCACCTTACGACCGAGCCGATCCACCATCTGCTTCGAGACGCCCCGGACCGGTCTAGTGACACAATCTCGGACCAAATCCTGACTGTGAATGGGCGGATGGATGAAGCTGCAGGTCGCAACACGAATGCATCGTTCCTATCCATGTCACCTGTGGATGCCATGCCACCGAGTGGCAATGGCTTCTACGATGTCTTTGGAAATGCATGGGAATGGTGTGAGGATATGTTTGCAGCGCTTCCAGGGTTTAAAGTCCACAGCTATTACGATGATTTTAGTGCGCCATGCTTCGACGGTGAACATAACATCATCATGGGTGGGTCCTTCATCAGTACAGGTGACAACGGCGCATCAAAATTTGCGCGGTACCATTTCCGGCCTCATTTCTTCCAGCATGCCGGTTTCCGTGTGGTGAAGCAGCGTGTGGATCCAGACACTGGTAACATCCGCCTCCCTACTACATGTGTAGATGCGCCCGGTCCGTTCGTCCATACGAATCCATACCGCACAAGCGAATACGTGACCGTGGCCCACAACAATGGCGTCCATATGGACGACCAGTCATTTGTGGACGCGCAGGCGCTGTTTAACGAACTGCATCGCCGCAGCGAGGACGCGCTGCAGAGCTTTGTGGTGCGATGCGGTGGCTCTGATGTTTCTCAGACGTTGCTGGTCCGCAATGGAGTGGATGGCGTGACCAAATTGCAGGACCAGGTCAACGCAACGGACGTGACGCTGGTCGTTCTCGGTGATAGCGCCACGACGGAAGTATTGGACTCCCAATTCACGCTTGTCGATGAGGCCCATGTGCCTGTTTTTATCAAGGAAAGCGATACTGAGTGCCGCATTGCCCTGCAACAAGTCACGGCCTGGAAGAAGAAGTGAGTTTGTTTTCTATGAATATAAATTGAAAGTTTGTAAAGAGACACATTAAAAACAAAAAAAAAAAGAGCTTGTTTCCATGTCTTTCAAAACTCCGCTCCATACATTCTCTTTCATGGTCGGCCTCCGCGATGCACTGGAGACGCCAATGCCTGCGTGTATGCCTTGCTATGCAGTCTTGCCCATCTCTCCAACGAAATTGGCTCTGTCTCGACCACATCCTTAAACAGTTCTGTCTCAATCGGCGATTTGTATGGCTCCTCGCCTGTGTATGTGCGGCCAGACAACTCGACTGAACACTCGAGAATCTCCTTCACGTGCGTCTTCGTCCAGAACGCCACACTCCAGAACGGTCGATCAGGTGCTTCGGCAAGCGCATCCACGCGTGCAAATTCGATTTGTCTACCTCTGTGTGTGAATTTCTGCAACACCTGCTCAATCTCACGCATGGTCCGACGCTCCGTGTAGAGCGAGATCGTGTGGTTGCGGTGCAACGGAAATGTAAATGCAACTGCCACCAGCGCTTTGGCTGCATCGGCCTTTGCTATTAGATATTGTGGTGAATCCGCTAACGCTCGATCTAATAAATTCCATGTCGTAGTAGTAGTAGTGGAGGTGGCTGATGGAGCGGCGGAGGTAGCCGTTGTCGCTCCCTTATCCTCTTGACTAGTAGCCATAGTGGTTGTGACTGCACTCGCCCCTTCAGTCGCAGATGCAGATGCAGATGCTTTAGTTTCTTCTTCAGTTTCTTCTACATTTACTTGCCTCTTTTTTGGGTCAGCCCTATGTGAGAGTGCCGTGAAGTACTCCATCAACAGTGGCAACCGAACAATCGCATAGGGCACTCCAGACTGTTCCAAGTATTGCTCCATTTCGGCCATGCGATTGACACTGTTGTTCCAAGCTAACCCTGTAAAGATGCTGCTGACCATGACGACTCCCCACACATCTGCCTTAAGCGCTGCATCTACCACGGTCTTGACCACGTCCATACATGCCTGAGCACCCAGTCGCAATGGTGGAATGAACAGTACAACATCCAGCGGTGTCAATTGGCTCAGCAGTTGTACCAGTGGCGACGCTGGGCCACCAGGCACCTGATAGTAAAAGGGTGAGGCGGACGTCCGTGAGCCATCGGGAGCTGATTTAATCGTACAAAAGGTCACACGGTTGGTGGTAGGAAAGACTGGAGTTGGTATCACTGGTGGACTTGTTTCTGGACGTGTGTGTGGCACAGGAGAGGGAGAGCGAAGTGCAGCCTCTCCTGCCTCCGGCGGGGTAGCAGTCGTGGGTGCCATAAATTGGTGCGAAAGAAACTGCTCCACCTCGACAAATAATCCTTCGCCTGACCCAAGCACAAACAACTGGATCTCGTTTTGTCGCGTACGCACAAACTGCGAAATATTTGTCTGAAGCCATTGCTGTGGTGTTAGCAGCGGCTGCTGCGTGAGCAAACGGAAATCGTTGGTGAAGAGCAGTGGATTCGCCGGTGGTTTCTTTTGCTCCCTCGCCGTTGTTGCAGTATCTTCAGCGCTCTCCCGGCCACTTTCCTCGTGATCTTCGATCAGTTGCAGGTATTTATTGAAACAGATGAAATTCTGCGCCACTTGGAACACAGCTCCTCGCCGCTTGAGCAAGTTTATGAGCTTCTCGTCCGAAACCTGACGGTAGTTGATCGGCCGGCCCAGCACCGCTGTCAGCATTCTTGCAATCTCCTGCGGTGAGATCGTTGCTTGCGGCTGCGCGAGGCAATACATTGCATCGAACTTGCGCGTCGATGGGGCGGTCAGCACTTCATTGGCTGCCGTCGCTACGTCTGCTACAGCGATACACGGCACACGTGTGGTCGGCGGGAAGCATCCAAAAATCCGCTGAGCATACACAATCTCATCTCGGCAGTAGAGAAGTGTCTCCATCAGTAAAGGGATCCGTAGTGCCACGCAATTGCTGACGACACTGCGCGCATGTGCCTCGACTTCTTCATAACATGTTGCAATTGAGTCACTGACATGGGATGGGTCCACAGGCTGTGACGAGGATGACGGGCAAAACTCGCGTGTCGCCAGCATACTACTGATGATCACGAGCCGCTCGATACGCTCATTGGAAACGGCGTCCGAAACGCGTTTTGAAAATCGTATGCCACTATCGGAAAGCGCTGGCACCAGAAGTACAGCGTCCGCATGGCGCACGACTCTCTGTAGCGACTCAGTCGAACGAAAATCGCACTTGACGACGTAGCAACCTGTGTGTTTCTTGAGCCGACGAACACGCGGATCCCGTGGGTGTTCAACTGCAGCCACTACCGTGACCGCAAATGGATGTGAATGGTGGTCGGCTAGCAAATGCTCGATCGTTGCTTTGCCTACGCGGCTCGTGGCGCCAAACACGACGATCACGCGCGAGCGCAGCAACTTTCGCAGCTGAATGCCCATGGTGGTTGTTTGTTGTTTCTCTGTCTGGCTGCCAATTACTGAATGCGCCTCTTGTTATTTTCTTTGTCTTCGTAGAGTTTCCAATCTTTTTCTCCTTCCACCACAGTATCATATTCACTATGTGGGAAAAGCGTCGATTGTTCTTCTCCAACTGTCGCATGCAAAGCCGAGCACATTCATCGCTAACGGTGAATGAACAGCTACAATCGCTCATTCTTTACTAGTAGCAGAAAAATCGCTTGGTATCGTCACGTCCCACATGATGTGCTCGTAGATTTAGTGACACGGTGTGGTTCACTCGTTGGATGCGAATAGATTTGTTGACTATAGGATCTTGAAAGGTCACACTGACCCAAGAGACACTATTGGAGGCCCATCTCCAACGAAGAAATAATGAAAGAGGTCAACCTGATTAGAAAAGAATGAGTGGCAAGAGCAACGACAAGTTTTACAAGACCGTCGTGTTTGCGGAAGACATGACCGATACGATGCTGGAGAAAGTGTTGGCCACGGCACGAGACGCCTTCCAGCTGCAAGTCACTGTAAGGCATATTGGCTTTTCAACGTCTCTTTTATGAACTAACTTTCTTTTGTCTATTTGATATAGTCAGGCAAGACATTTTCGACTATCGCCGAGTTCATACGACGTAACATGGAGAAGGAGTATGGTCGCGGCTGGAACTGCATCGTCGGTTCTTCATTTGGTGCCTACGTGACGCATGAGATCAAGACCTATGTCTACTTTAGTGTCGCAGCAGGTGTCTCCGTCCTGGTCTGGCGAGCGTGAATAATACACATACAGTTTCACTTTGTCCCTTCCATCACACGAGCATCATGCGTCTCGTCAGCGTCTGCCTCAATCGAGCTGCTCTCGCTGGTCGAGTCGGTGTGTTGTTTTGAATATTGTTGTTCTCTTCACTTATGGCCTCCTCCATGGCGATGGCTGTCGACGCCTCCTGTGCAAGGATCACGGCTGTGTTGACCACTTTGCCACACGCCGCCAGTTCGATTAGCATGTCAGTCGCTTCGTTCCGGTCCACGACCACCACGTCGATCGTATCGCCATGCTCTTCCGTCTCAGGTAGTTCAGCAAATATTGTCGCCCAGTTCTGTTGCTGCTGCTGCTGGTCCAGCGGCACATCCGTAAATGTAGATGGAGATAAGTCGTTTACTTCATTGCCGACCACCGACACGACTACACGCAGTACTGACAGGCGCCTCAATTGCTGACAGGCACTCATGACCGCACGAATGAGTTGCAGATTTTCTTCGTTGCTGTTCATCATCACCACCACAACATCCAGTGGCTTCCGCGCCTTCAATACACGCACAACCTCTTCTTGCGTGTGTTCGTGGTACTTTCCACCGGATTTCATCGTCATCATCGTCGCTTCAACCATAATTTCGTGTGGAAACACGTTCCAGCCGCACATCTCCAGCCTCGCGATCGCACTGCCGTGGCTGTTTTGCTGATGGAGGCTAGCATTTCCCTCTGCTCCTCCTCTGCTTTTGTTACTGGTAAACACGACGGCAACATCACCGTCCACTTTGCCGATCTCTTTTTTTCTCGCATCCCCCACATACCGGAGCACATACCGAAGTAGCGGCGGACCAATGAGCTGGTTACAGATCACAACTGCTACGATCATAGTCGAAAAGTAACTCCCCCAGCCTGGGTAGAGCAGTTGGATCTGCTTCGCCAGTCCCAACGTCACACCCGCCTGGGTGATGTATGCCATCCACGCCACACGTGAGTGCGCAGGCGCCTCTCCAGCCACCATTCCTCCAAGAAAACTACCCAGAAAAATGGCCAGCATCCGCGTGATACAGAGCACTATCGACAGCGCCAATGCTTTCGCCAGCATATCCAATTCCAGTGTTGCACCTGTGATGGTGAAAAAGCAGACGTAGACCACGTCAGCCAGGCGTTTGAGTAGTATGGCTAGCTCCTCTGGGTTCGCGCTCGTGTTCCACATGACAGCTCCTGAAACCATACAACACAAGAGTGGCTCCAAGTACGGATGCACAAGGTGACTGACCACGAAGATCGCCCAGCCGTAGACCAGGATCACACATTGCTTCGCTGCCTGGTGTAGCACAAGCCAGCCACTTTTGCGCTTGATTTTCCGGTGCCGGTAGAGAATTACAACACCTAGAATTTTGCCCAACACGAGCCCCACACCAATAGAGCCGCATAATTGCAACACTAAGATGACCAAATCGTCGGACGACATTTGCTTATCCGATAGAAAACTCTCAGTGACCATACTGTTGACGTTAAATAAGAAGATGACGCTAACATCGCACATGACGGTTACAGCGAAGATCAACGTCGTAAAATGTCCTTGTGATTTAGTTTCTTCGATTACAGCGAGCGCAGAAGACGGACTTCTCGCGATCATCATGCAACCCGCGAGCAAAGCGATGGCATACTTTTCGCTCTCGGTCGTGTCATGTAAGAAATCAATGAATCCCGCCAACACTGTAATCGTCACAGTGCCTACAATGTACTCGACAACGGTCAGCCCAAGAGTGACAAGTAAGATACTTTTGAGAATCGGTCGCATCTCTCGCCAATGGAGCTTACTACCAGCCGTCAAGCCAATATACGCCATCGACAGTTCATCAAAAATCCGCAGGCGGTGGATCTCGTGGACAGGAATGAAGTTGAGCACATAAGGACCCACCAAAATACCCGTAAGAATGTACCCCGTGATGCGGGGCAATCCCACATGTGGACAGCCTTTGGAGATTGTGTGTGACGCCACAGCGATAATCACAAAGCTAAGTAGCAAATGGGGATCTGGAAAATATTCGGCCGAGAGAATCGTCGTTGGTTCCAATTCTACAGGTTTGAGTTCACGAGCAAAAAGCGTGTTGCCATCCGTGAAACGGTCTATCAGCGCCGTGTTACCCGAGGAGTCCTCAATGAGGCAATGGATTGGCAGCTCGCCTGCTTTCCAGGATGCCTCACCTTTGCCGACCACATAAGTGACGAGGAAGGTGTTGGCGGACGCTCTCGTAAAACTATGAGCAACTGAGACATTGTTGACCGTGCAGGAGTTATTGCTGACCACGCGCACAGCGTGCAGCTCATCCTGAGTGAGTGTGATCTGAATTTCAATGATTGAGCCTTCATGCGCAGGTCGATCGGAGGCAAAGAGGATCGACGTGGATGCAATCTCAGGCGCATGGGCGTCGATCGCGAATCCCAGCGCCACATTCTGTTCAAACTGGTACGTGTTACCTGCAGGGTTTTGCACAAGGCAAGAGAACGGCATGGTATCATTGGGGGAGGAGTTTTCAATGTTGTTGTCACCCGGATGGACCGTGTACTGCGTCATATAGAATCCGTCGTCATCTCCAGCCAAGAGTGGGAGGTCCACCACACCGTTCACCATACAGCGACCAGTGTACCCACGCTTGAGTCCCTTGGCTCGTAATGTAATGGAGATAACTGTGCCAATGCGCGCAGGTTTCTCCGTTGAGAAGAGCATGAAAATTTGGTCGTCCATCACTGGCTCCGATCCGTCGATCTGTTGTGTGTTGTGCTTGAGGATGCCACTTTGAAGGAGCGTATTTGAGGCACCATCAATGAGTTCGCAATTGTACGGGAGCCCGTTCACGTCGCTATCATTCACCTGGACAGTGTACGTGAGGCCACCCTCGGCTACCATGGCGTTCTTGTCGTGAATGACACACACGCCATGTAATGTTTTCTGCCGTTCTGAGGCAAAGGAGCCATTCACAACCATGTCCAGTTTAATGTTTTTCCCGATACCTACGACACCGTTCGCTGTGGACGCCGTGAAATTCGTGATAGCCCAATCATTTTGGGAGAAATACGGAAATGCGGCCAACGTTGTGTCCACTGGAACATACAGTGCCTCCTCTGTTGTAGTTGTGTTTGATGCTGTGGGCGATGACGACGTGGTGGTAATGCGTCCGGTCAGATCGCACATGAAATCGTACTCATCCTCATCCTCCGTTTCCCACAGCAATGGATTCACATCAGTGCTTGGAAACGAGCAATTCACTTCTATCGCCCACAGACCAGTTTCTTCGTCATATGCTAAGATTCGACTGGACTTGACTGTCATTTCTATCTCCGACTGCAGTACACAATCACCAGATAATGCCACAGGAAGATCATCCGACGTAGCGACTTCGAGACCATCTAATACGCCCTCCAATCTGACAATGAGTAGTGACTTTGGGCCACATCCATGCACGGTCGCAGTGGACGATGTGGACACGCATTGAGTGGCCACGGAATTCACCTTCACTTCCACTGATACATCTGCCGCTATTATCAAAAATTGAAGCCAAATGGAGAGCGCGACGGCTACCCACCGTGTCACCATCTTTGCTAGATTGATTAATCCCGCTCGTCACCTTCCCGATCTTAGGTGTCAAGCCTCAACGTTGACTAAGTTTGAATGATTTCGGATTTCTCTTGGGTTTTGTATGCCTGGCCATTCGAAAAAACCGCAAACCTCGCAAACAGCATACTTCAAGGTCGACTCGGCATACCATTTATGCGAAAAATGGGATCCCGGCGTTGTGTCCCATAGAGCGCACCTGTGTCCTCCGTCTCGTTTCTTCGTGGAGAATGGCGTGATGGATTGACGGAATGAGAACGAAAAAGTTACGAGTGAAGAAGAAGATGCCTATCGATGTTGGCTGCACATTCGCTCAAATCACCACAAGCTGATCCTGTCGAATACAAAACAGCTCCGATGATGATCAGAACGGCTGGTTTGTACCCCTTACTACCACTGCTCTGCGTTCACAATCTCTACTGAGAGATTCTTCCCTTGCTGATGAAGATTTGCGCCATCATTAAGTGATAACGGGACGTATAACTATGAATTGGAGTCGACCATGGCAAATGTTACACCGAGTAGTACTGCTTTGCTAGATGAGTAAGCGCAGTGATGAGGAAAAAAAAAGTCGTGCGAGTTCAGTACCGAAGATTTGCAATGACGCTCGCACATAAGCGCGGCAACTTGAAGGTATTCATTTCTTGAAGTCGAGTCAGTATGGTGGAGCGTGACTGTTTATGCGTTGAGATTGAATCTCATGGCGGGTCACACTTTATTCTATCAGAGTGAGGAGGTCAAATGTCCTCGATGGGGAGTTTACGTATTCTTAATTCCTCTATTTTGTGTCTTCCTGTAGCAAGACTAAACACAGCCAAAGGACAGCAGCAAGGCGGTGACCGCCACGGAATGGTGATGATAAATTGGCGTACTAACAGTACCGTACGCGCTAGCAGGTATCACCCACCGAAACATGGACCGAGCGCCGCTTTTTCTGAAGATCTGTAATTCAATGTTGTAGAGATGGTGTATGATTCACAAAACTAGATCTTTAACACTTGAATTAGAAATCCAGTAAATCGCACGTCAAAATGTCAACTAATGCGTTTGTGCTAATGGAATCAAGTACGGTTACTATCAAGTAGTTACGGTCGACATGTTTTACTCACTTCGCTCGGAATCAAGTAAGTACACAAGATGACCGCGGTCGTTGGATTCAAAGGAACACTGGTCCTTTGATCATTCAGCCACGCACCACTGGCGACTGGATCACATGTGAAGTGAAGGCGCACTGCACCGCTCAGTTTTTTGAATACGTTGTACGATCAGTTAGGAGGGAGTTGAACTGGTCTGATTGATGAGACCTCCTCTTCTGTGTGTGTTCCTCGGTCTGCTGCTGGACTGTTGACGAAATACTGTACACACTCGCGCAGACGCACTGGCCCTACTCAAGTTATGTTGTAACATCCAACGCTGATCACCATCAGTACGAGTTATCACGCACCACATGCTACAAATATCGAAGCATTCTGGCTCGACTATGCAGGTAAAAAAGATCAGATCTGAGTCTTCCGATCACTACAATTTGCTCATGTACATGGATGGACACATCGATTTATGCACTTGTACACTAATATCACGAGGTAGAAGAAAGGAGTAGAGACACAATTCTGCTTGGACCTCAGCAGCCACGATCATTTTGGCGCTACAAGAGAACGCAGTCTATGAAGGGGGGGGGGGAGTAAAATATACAATCTTTTACTTGACCATAAAGTCAATGGAATCCGACTCAGACACCAGAATGTACTACACATGCGTCTGTCTGTTTAAACAACTCCAACGTGGCAGCCTTTGAGAATAGCAAGCCCTGACTATTGAAATTGGGGGATGGTTGTCTCCATGGCCGGTCTCTATCAGGGGCAGTTCCAGACGCGCCTGGCGCTCGCACCTGCGAGTCAGGTGCACCAACAAGCGGATTTTGACTGGCGTACCCTGTCCCCTCCCCCTCACGGCCATCACTTTCTGCGCCAGGAGGCGTGGACGGATCGAAAACCACCTGACTGCTATGCAACTATGTAGGATCTTAATTCTACGTGTGTAATCTGTAATGCTTGAAAAGCTGAGTGGATGTAGTGCGTTTGGATGTGAAGGAAAGAGGAGCAGAGAAGAAGAGTGTGGCTACCTCCTCATCTCCTCTTTTCTGAAGCGGCTAGGGTTGGATGAGAAGATCAGTTGTACACAAATGGCTCGGTGATTTTCTCTTTACGATCGACTCAAATATACAAATACTCACACACGCTTATCCTGATATGTCTGAACGTGTAGTATGATGATGACGTGCTTTTTGGTGGAGTGGAGGGTCTGATCGGCTCAGTTTCTTCTCCTGTTCAATCTCTTTCACCACCTCTGTCTCCTCTGCTGGGTCATTCAATTTTTTTCTGGGGCTGGAGTAATTTTGTCATCCTCCAATTTGACTCCAACGCCACAAAGCCATCTGACTCCATTTGCGTGGGTGGGAGGAGTGTCCATTCAGTTGATCCCTCTCTTCTCCACTGTGTGTGACGTGGCGGTACGCATTCGTTTCGTGTACACTCTAAAGATCCTCATTTGCGCATTCCCCGGCTTTCCAGAACATCGGCCAAGCCAGTTTATGGATAATACCAACGCACACGCTCTGATTCCACATCTAGCCGTGCATCGACAGTAGCCTCGAGTCAGGGAACAGCAATCCATCCAAATATCAAAACAATCCACTTGAGCAATCCAGTGGCTGTCCTCTACATTTCAAGTTTCCGAAAGTGGTTGATTCATCCGTTCAGTCACACTTGAAAATTACGAATAGATGTCACTACTTCTGGTCCACCATCATCTGCTCAGTCAGGAACAAGTGATGACACAACTGCATTACGATAGCACTGACGCCTACCATCGCGGCATTGTGCAAAAATCCGTCAAGTCTGAACTTGAGTGGTCAACATACAACAGCGAAGTCCTCGACGTTGATCAGTACCAGCTGAAACATACGCTTGACATATTCATGGCGCTCTTGTTTGGATCCCAGTCTCGACATCGATGCGATAGCATCCATCAAACTGGTACCAAGTATCGATCGAACAACGCTGGCGATGGGCCTGAAAAGACTCGCGATCGCAAGAACTGGTTTCCTCGATTCAAATCCAACTGGCTCGGCACGTATCGGTCCAAGCAGATGTTCCATTGTTGCGAATGCGCAGTCGATGAACACCAAAACGCTCGATACAAAGGAGCTGAAGGAAAGCACTGCATCTGTGGTAAAGACCAATGGCATCTCGCCAAGACCGTCGAAGAGAACGAGTACAATCGACGCATGGAGATTAGCAAGGCGATGGGTGGTATGCGTTACGACGAAGCGCTCCAGCGACTTAATAGCATGGGGGCTTCAGAGACAGACATCACTCGGCTACGCTGCGAAAGCGAGGAATCATCCAGTGGCAACATCTCCGACTCGACTGACAACTATACTTTTGCCAATCAACATCACGTAAAAACAGAGCCTACAAGTGGAGACGCGCCTCGATCAACCTCACCAGCGACCCGTGCATATAGTTATAATGGTTCCGTGGATCACGGATATGAACCGATTACCGTGTCCGCGTCGCAATCATCCGCTCACGGGACATATACTTCTCTTCATGGTGATTACATGGGAGCAGATCCAATGTACGATCACCTCGCCCCCGCTCCGTTTTCCGAAGAAGAGCAGCAGTTTGGTGAGATGCTGCAAGGCATTCTTGAAGATGATCCTCGTGGTCAGCCATCTCAAGGCAGCAGCCATCACCAAGTCCATCTCACCAAATTCCCTTCCAGTGCACCACCTACGTCGTTTGGGTATTCAACAACGACGACTATGACGCAGCCACGGCCGCAGTACCCAGTGACTCCATCGACTTTGCCTCCTCCACCCGTTGGTGAAGTAGATTTCGAGTATTTCTCTGAAGGTAATGGTCGAGGGGTGGGACCCGCCTACTATCACACGTACATGCATCAACAGCATCCACTTGTGTCATCGTATGGGCGACCACACTCGCACCAGCCAGCAATGATTCCTATCACGTCATCCGTGGACCCTGTGTCTTCCTACTCGTCCGTTGTGTAGAGTAGTTTTGACGTCACTCTTTATGTTCTCTATGTTTCGATGTTTTCTGCGTCTCGTCATTTGTTAGTCACGTGTTAAATTTTTAATCACCACTCACCACGTAATAATTACAGGTCAAAAATTGTTTTGATTGAGTTGCTTCTTCGATTTACTCTGAGTTTGGGCGTTTGTCGATTTTTTTAACTGGAATTAATCGGCCGCGCCACGTATTCTCGACTTTGTGTGAGCTTATCATCTGGTTCCTGGAGGAACGTATCCAGTACTTCATTGAATGCAGCCGCTTCAGAGATGAGCAAATCATGCTTTCCTGTGGGGAACACGTGTAATCGGGAGTGCATGATGCGCTCACTCAGATATTCACCGTGGTGTTCCCCTACGAGTTTATCTTTCGCGCCTGCGACCACCAGCGTCTTGCATTTGATCTGTGGGAGCATGCCACAGTAGAGATCACCACTCTCGTCTTCGTAGACGCTTCGTAGCTTTGCAAACATTTCTAATACAAAAGTTCCAGCAATATGCATATAATTTTCAAATGTGAGAAGACAGGTACTTAAAATATTTTATTCTTGAGATGCTGATCGCACTCACCGGACCACTTCTTCTGTAGATTTTCAGCGCCGTAAATGGCTTCAGCCTCCTCTCGTGCAGCACGATGCCATCGAGATACATTATTATAAGTCTCATAGTTTTCCATGTCTTCGTCATCCACATATGCCTATAACGAATGCACAGTTAGCCACTAGTATGGACACAATGAATGGTCCAACTGCATGAATACATACATTTCCATTGACCAACACCAATCGCGAAACGCGATCTGGGTACTTGGCGGCGAACACTGCACCGACATTAGCACCCGCACTCCAACCAAGAATCGAAAACTATATCCACAAGGAACACATATCCATCATTAGCCACAGCCATCCAACCAAAACAATCCCCGCCTGTCATCTTCACCTTGTCATAGCCGAGCTTGTCCATCACGCGTGCAACATCATCGGCGTCCTGCTCAAAGTAGTTTGACGGGAAATTCCGCTCAGGAGGACGTGATTTGCCATATCCGCGCGGATCGACACCGATAAATGCATACTTATCTCCAAGTGCATTGAACTGATGACGAAAGTTGTCCGCCACCGAGCCTTAATAACCGCGTACAGAGAGAGTCATTAACAAAGCGACATCGATATCGTGTAAAGGAGAGATGGAGTTTCGCTGCATATTACGCACCAAATGCACATGGGAGACAGAGTAGTGGCACTTTCGACGCCTCCGTGTCATCACCACCAGTCGAAGACGGTAACGGTACGAGCGCATGCAGTGCCACGTCATCGGCAATTTGCACTTTGACGCTCTGATGTTCACTGCCTTTACGCGCCGCCGTCGTCAGACAACGCGCTGCTGCCTGTGGCGACCGCAGCACCATAGTCGTCCGTGCCAACTTGCACACCATTTCCATCTTTTTCGACGCTTGTGGTTTTTGGCTCCAAGCCTGCATTACTCGGTGTGGTCCACAACACAAATACTGTCATTAAGTACGTATGACAACAGCGACATTTGCGAACTTAACAGGTGAGTATCAGAGATAAGTTAGCAATGATTCATATCAAAAAAAAATGCCTCCTACTTGTAAATGACAGACACGGTAGCTTTCCCTCACATCATGCACGTCGACGTCGTCTCCTTACAACCAATGGAGATGATGTGGGCGACGACGACGCCGTCGTTTCCTCTTCTCCTTTTTTTCCATTGAGCTTCACTCCTTCTTGTTCGTCTTCTTGATGTTCTTCTTCTTCTTCTCTGGGTGGCTCAAGCATCATCTTTTGCGCTAAAAACAAACTTGCGTCGCGGTTTGTCCAGTAGATCACGTGCGCAGTCAATGCAAACAAATATTCGTTCGTGATCTCAATCTCATTTTCTTGCAGTGAGTAATCGATCGGCTGGCCTTGACAGAGACGGCCGTATACATTGGCGTTCTTCCCATCTCCGTCTTCATCTCCGTGGACATCTAGAAGATGCCCATCCAGATCCACATGCAACATCCAATTGCTGCTATTGCCTGCTATTTGGTCCGCACTGTTACTCTTCCGCCGACCGGGTGTACTCACCACTAATGCATTATCATTATCAGCCGTTAATCGTGGAGAAGACCCGAGTGAGAGCATTGTACTCTCTACTAGCCCCACGCGTCGAACACTAGCTTCTACTTGATACTCAAAATCGTTTCGCCACTGCCGCAGTTTCTGCCACATTAATCGAAATGAGTTCCGTAGCTGGTACTGGAACCGCAGTTTCCCCTCAAATGTACGGATAATCGCGGCTTTCGAGTGTGCACGGTCTGGATTCAGAATTGGTTCGATCCGATATGCGACGGGATCGTATGGGTGGTAAATGTTAAACAGCCGTGCACAGGTTGGTAATCGAAAGTCTTTCGAAAGTTTCTGGCCACGCACGTTGAGGAAAAGCCCGACGGGGGAGCCAAAGCAAAAGAGATTTTCGACCGTAAACGCCAATTGCGGCACCAGACCAACACTTTTCTTACGGTGGTTGCGTCGTTGGCGATGGTTTTTGCTCTTCTTACGGCGGTTACGTGTTGAAGGTGATGATATAGTTGGGGACGCGCCGCCGCTTAGGCGTTCCAACGGTGACAAACTCCCACTCAGCCGCGTTTGAGCAGCGTTGAAAAATTCCGACATAGATAATGATCGATTCTTCAATTTCCTAACAAACATCGCCTCGAAGCCATTGACGTTCTCCATCGCGGCATTGCCGACGGCGTCATTACTTCCTTCACAGCTTTGTTCAACATTGTTGTTTATATCATCATCAGATTCATCTTGTTCGTCCGACGATGTGTCGGCCATTGCATCCGACGTCTCGGACGCTCGCTCTGCTGCTTTCTTCTGGTGGCTGAGGATATCAAAGCAAATGATCGACCCGAGTGAATGCGCAACGATAGATACTTTCTTTCGTCGTCCACTCGCAAACTGCTCTCGATCGGTCCATCCTTTGTTACGAGCTTGGAACAAAGTAAATACTCGATTCATTTCCTTGGCGACTTCGTCCAAAATGACTTGATGGAAGATGGGTGACATGAAAAACAGCACGTCCAGGATCGTATCGTTCGCAAACTCGCGCAATTTCGGGATCGCTGGCAGTGTAGAGTCACGAATGCCTTTGTCCAATCCTTCCAAATGTAGTTTCGAATGCCACTCGATTGGTAAAAATTCAACGCGCTCACGCTCGTCGTCGGTCAAGTGAGCAAAATGTGTCGATTGGGTCGCTTCTTTGTGTAGATCACGGAGACTCGTAGCACAATCAATAATCGATCGCAGCGTCACGACGTTGATAATGTCGATGGTTTTGAGTGCGTCACCAATGCCATGCACAATCAGCACCAAATGATCCACTTCCGTGTCAATATCCTTGTCATCGTCAGGTACGACTGGTTTGCCTTCTTCATCACACTCCATCGCATCAAGCCACGTCTGGAGCGTCTTCGAATCGGCTTTGATCCGAGGATCTCCACGATAAACGCGGCGTTTGCTTGTGAACGGTGTTGTCCCCGCTAACAGACGTTTGTACTGCATAATATCATTCGGTCCTTTAAATTCTACGAGATGACCTTCCACTGGGACACTCAACGTGCATTTTGGGGTGACTGGACTTCTTCGCGAGTAAAATCCACGAGGTTGTTGTGCTTCTACTGCTAGAATCCTCATTTTTTCTTCGTTATGAAACGCTAGATAGTACGTAAACGCATTCTCTAAGGTCGCTGCAGCCGCTGGGTGATACGGTGCTAGGCCATAATTGCGTTGCGCATACAGCCACAATGATCGACAGACTACGATTTTCTCGAGCGCTGGCCAGTAGACAGGTCGCATTTCCATGGTTTCCATGCAGACTTCATGTCGTCCTTCGTCCACAAGCACCACACTGGACGGCAATGGGAACCGCTTGAGCGCTTTTTGCTTCTGATACCAACGAAAACAACGCTCCAATCGTCGATTCTCATGGCTTGGGAATTCGATCCACTTGCCTCCACTCAACACACCATTGTTATTAGCGCTATTGCCTGTGCTGTTCATACCGCTTGGAATGGACGACGAAGCGGCGTTGCTGCCAGGCTCGAGTTTCCGATAAAACCAGCATGGAAATGAGTGTTGTCCCTGTTCTTCTAACTCCATCACAAGCGTTGTGTTCGCTGCGATTTGCTCTTGTGTCAAGGGTACACCTCCAAAATGGGGATATTCCTTTAGTAAATCAGCATAGAGCATCTCATTCTGGAGTTTGATGGTGGCCATGAACTCATACATTTTAAACTTGGACTCAATGATGAGCATGCGTTGGTGAATACTCTTGATCACTTCTTCCCGCCTTTCCATAGAAAGTGACTCATACGGGCCTCTACCCAGAATATTCCACTGCACCATACTCCAGTGCTGATCCAGTACCTCTGTGGCGGAATATAAATACTCGACAATCGACTGCACGCGACTGGTTGAGACATCCAGAAACAAATCCGTCCTGCTCTCCACTTCTTCGCGTGAGGGAAACACGAGCTGGCTCGGCAGTACCACGACGTACGTGACAATACCTTCCATCGCTCCTAGCGACGGTAACACCAAGTGTCGCAAAAAGACGTTCCTTCGCATCGAATTCTTCGCGACAAAGTATAATTCCGGTAGCTCTTCGCTCGTCACGAACCGCGCAAATCCTTCAACAGCATTTAACATCGGCACTGCCACATGTGAGCGGATTGGAGCGACTGGAGCAGGCAACGGCGTGTGTTCGACCTGGGTTTTAACCCTGTAAAAGACGCGCTGCCCCGTACGTGTGCAGGTGAGCCGGAACTCCACGACGCCGTTATGTGTTGTAGTAAGCACGTCGACGATTTGGTCACGAGTGGAGACCGCCGCACGTTTAACCAGATCCGGCGCCTTCCGAACCATCGTTTTTGTGATTTGGCCGCTTAACGCGTAGAGAAATGGCAGTGGTGTGTAGCCCAACCACCACATTACACTTGTTTCTTCATGGTCTTCAGCGCGCTCCTGCATGTCGCGCTTGGCGTCGCGGACGATCTCCGCGATGTGGTACATCTATTATAGATCTATCTCTCTGTGTGCCTATTACCTGCTTGGGCGAATAGATACGAAGGATGCTGGAGAGCTTAGATGCCCGCAGGCATGGAAGTTCCTCACTCACTCGCTTTCACCGTTATTCTTTCTTCTCCAAATGACGGAAGGTTACTTGGCTGTTTGTGTAACCAGATCCGATCTCAGAGGGGTATGGAACCCTCAAATATTATTTTTCAAAGGTATTACTCAGTGGATAGCTATATATTTCTCGCTTTCTCCTTCTTCCATTTGAAATCAATTTTGAAGGGTATAAGATATATAAAGGTATTTTGCGTTGCAAAGACTCGTGATGACAGCCTCATCATAGTAGGCATTGGTGGAAAAGCTTGAGGATGGCGGTGGGTGCGTGGAAGATGCGATGGGCAACTGCAAAGATCCATGGAACTCCACGGCGAGCGCTACTTCGACACCGCAATCATGCGACCCAATCGTCTCATGACTCGGTGATTAAACGCTCCTCTCGTGGTCATATGAGTGTGGTCTCTACTTCCTCCAGTGATGCAGCCGCTCAGCGGATGTTATGGCTCATGCGTCAGACCACAGAGGAGCGAAGTGGACAGCAACGCGTGTTGGCGTTCACAGCGGAGCGTATGACCTCCACTCCATCGCGTCTTCGTCGACGGTTGGACGAAACGATGCCGTTCCATGCACTTGAGCGCCAAGGGCATGGTGTCTTTGGCGTCTGGCAATGGTGTCAGCAAACATTGGAAGAAACTGGACGAGAGAAGGTCAGCGGCTAGCATTTTAAAAGCGTCTTTCTTGTTACTGTAGATGCCAATTGTGCTTACTTTATCATGTTTTTTAGCGCATATTTGGGCGAGCAAAGCTTACTGCGTTCTTGCTGCATCACCTGCATGAGCTGCCGCTGCTCGATCGCTTCAAGAATCTCAGTTCTCCATTGCAAGCGCGCCGAGTGATAATGGATCTGCTTCAGCTCTTTCATTTGTTAGAAAGTGAAGGTATCACCTCTGAAATGTATCTAACGAATGCAAAACAAACAGAAGACGATCGGCAGGTACAGCTCGCACTCGCTTATCAGAAATACGTAGAATTGCTGGCGACCCACCATGTGACTTCATGGGATGGAGTGGTTCTGGAGATGCTGTATCACGCCACTGACACAGATGGAAAAGATTTTATCGATGCCGCGTTGAGAGGCTATACGGACGTCGTTATTGATGATCTTCACGCGATGACACCGGCAATGGTGAAATTGCTAGGACAGGTATGTGGGCATCAGTCCATTCAATCCAGTACTAGCTTCAGTCGAGTGATGTTACAAGAAGAAGAGTGTGCTCGATCGCGGCTGCTCGAGAAAGTGTTGAAAGAGCATGTGCACGTCGATAGTAAGAGTTTGGAGCTGAGTGCAGAAGTTGATAATTCAGCACAACGAGCGTTGCGAGCAATCGGCCAACAGATTCTCAGGGGTTCAACGAGCCATAAAATTTCCCCTTTCTCAATTGATGAATCGTCAGTACTGACCTGTCTGGCGTTTGAGACGTCCACAGAGGAAGAAGAAGCTATTGCGAATTTGATTCGCGACAAACTATCTCATATGCCAGCAGAAGAGATTGCTGTTCTTTGCCCCACAGTTGTAGATACACAACGGATTGCTCACACATTGCTGAACCAAGGCATTCCTGTTCAGTTACATCCACTCGCTAGTTCGATTGGCAACCATCTCTTTGATGAGGTTTGTCACAATGCACTTTGCTTACTCTATTTACCATATTTTCGTCTCACATGTTAGCGTGTAACAGCCTGGCGTAAATGTGTTATTCTCGTTGTTGGTGGCGCTGTGTTTTCCGAGTGATTCCAAGCATCTATACAATATTTTACGCTCGGATTTTTTTGCGTTTCCAGGTCCGCTTCTATCGGAGCTCATGGAAAAAGAACACAAAAGCCACATCAGTTTGTTCCAGGTACTGGACATGTTTGTTGCAACAAAAGGCGACTCACTCAAGACTCAGCAACTGAATGAACCAGTTCCTGGGTTAAGGCGTAAGATGCTAGATGAAGGACTGGCGATCGCTCAATCATTCGTGACGTTGATCAGCCGGCTTCGAACTAAATGCCATCAACGATCCACCCTGGAAATAGTTCAGGATTTCCTCGAAGAAACAGGTTAGCGGTAGCACTGGGTACTTATTTTGATTATTCATTTCATCCTAATGATGCTCTTGCGGTTGTTGATGATTCAGGACGGCTGGAGGCTCTGCTTGAGCCAGCCTCAGCAACACAGGAGCAGGAAGCGATTGCACTCGCTGACTTTCTCCGCGAACTGGAGGCAGCACAAGCTGTCGTGCAAAGTCCACACGTGCCATTTGTGGTGCCGTATCTGCTGCAACTGCGAGATACACGTGTGCAAGTGACACAGTCGTCAGCAAACGCCGATGAAGAGCCCAGCAGTGCCGTGAAGGTGTTCCCACTCACCAGTCATTATGTGGATTCGTTGGAACCCACAACGTTGTTTCTGATGTCCATGCGTGATAGCAAATTCCCTGGTCGAATGAAACGTCTGACACTACCACTTCCATACAAACTACTCAGTCGACCGTTTCCAATTCAGACTAGACAGGAGTATCTCGACCATTGCGAGAGACTCGCGTTCCAAGCGCTGACGTGTGCGAAGCAGGAGGTCATACTCTCGTATGCTTCGCTTGTGACTAGTGCAGGAGCAGGCACAGGCGCAACGTCAATATCAGGCAAAGTTAAGCGCGAGAGTCTAAGTCGCGTATTGGTCCCAATTTGGCAGGATCAGCAGCCGATCAACCAGTCGAACGGCAGTGGTACCGGTGAAGATGTCGCTGTGAAGGCACCAGAAAGTTCCACGCAACATTCTTTTGCCATTCAACATGCGTATGAACCGGCGCATCTGTCATATTCGCAGATTGCTGAGTATATCCGCTGTCCGCACCAATACTATCTCGCGCGTATCATGAAGTTGCCGACCGAGGCGTCCACTGCCATGATGTATGGCCGTAGTCTTCACGCCGCAATCGCCAGTTTTGCGTCATCTACACAGCATATGCAACAACAAAAACCCGAAACGGACGAAATGAAAGAGGAAAGCGTGCGAATCGCGAAAGAGCATGCTTTCCGAGCTCTGGAAAGTGAGTGGGTGAGTGATGGAAGGCTGTTTTTGTCTCCAGCACATGACCAGTTCCTGTTTGACCAGGCAAAAACGCACTTGAATACTTTCATCCAAGACCACCTCAACGCTGACGTTCTGCACGTTGAGCATCCGTTCAAGGTGTTTGTGGCAGAAGCAAACGTTTATTTGCGCGGTGTGTGGGATCGACTCGATCGAACACCTGATGGTGGTGTCGTAATTCGCGAGTTCAAGTCCAACATGAGCGCAAGTGAGCGAAATGCTACAAAATTGGCCGCTGAGAGTCTTCAGCTGCAGATATATATGTATGCGTTTGAGGAGGTCTTTGGATACGCTCCTTATGGCGCCGAACTCGAACTCATTGGACGATCGAATGGCGCGGAAGGAGGAGCCAGGCAAGACAAAGCGTTTGTACCGTACACTGTGTCGACGAAGACGAAGGCGATCGAAACAATCCAGAAGGTAGCAACGGCCATGCGCAAAGGTGAGTTCCACGCCACACCCAACTACATGGAGTGTACCTTTTGCCCGTACGCGTCGTCAGTCTGTCGAGCGGGGAATGAAGCGAGTGCTGCTAGTATGTAGAGGAGTGCATGGGTGTCTACACATAGAGTATGTTAATTGATACGGTGCTTACATTTTGTTCACAATACCACATTCATGGTGATATTAGTGGTTGTGCTATTATTCGTAGCGAGTGACGGAGGTGAAGAGGTTAATAGCTCCTCTGTAGAATCCAACGCCTTGAAATCCTCTTCTTCCCTATCCTCTTGGGCGACACAAGTGACTAGAGTACCATCCGTACCACCTTCCACAGCTGCAATGACCGTGTCTGGTACATTCTTTTCTGCTTCACTAGATAGACTCACCGACTGTTCGCGTATTAATTGGTGACGTTGGTCTTGTTGCCTCCGCGCATCTCTTCGCCATTCAGAGAGGAGCTGCTGAATCCGCCGAATGCTCAGCGGCACATCAAACTGCTTCTTGATCTGTTCAGCGCTCATCTTCACACACTGTTGCTGCTGTTGCAGAGTAGGGATTTCTCCTCCATCAAACCCTCCTTCTTCTAACTCTGTCATAGAAGAGGAGGATGGAGGAGGAGGAGGACGGAAGAGTGCGTCATAGAGCCGCTGTTCGTCCGCTTTGTTCAGCGCTCTTTTGCGTCCGCTACGCTTGATCTGCGCGTATTGCTCTGGATTTCTCAGAAAGTTGAGTACGACCGTCTTGCTGCGTTGCAGTTTCTTGCCGATCTCCCGTGCACTCACACCTGTGCGATGGAGCCTCACGATTTCCTCTCGCTCTTCCAACGATAGCACTCGGCCTTTAGGCATTTCGGTCTTTTATGTGAAGAAAATAAAGGACAACAAGCACGACAATATAGAAACGATAGAAATGGTAATCGTTTCTAAATACCATCAGAATCAGATTTGACGAAAGGGCACGGAGCTTTTCCCATCAGTCTTTATGATGATTGCAGATCAAATCAGTGAAGCAGACCATCGTATCGTTTTTCATCGCAATCCCGACCTATGCAGCAATATTAGAAACGAATCGGCTTCCATTCGAGTCAAGATCGATCGATCACTCGACTTGGCGTCGCAAGCGGACTCCATAGCTATTGATACCAAACACTACGATGATGCCAAAGATGAAAATGAAGATGAAGATGATGGCAAGGAGTGCTTTCTGTCGAAGTTTCTGGCGGTTTCCATGACGATCATATTGTGCGGGTTTATTTATTCCGTGCTTATACAACAGTATCTCTTTCGATCACAACACCTATAACAGAAATGATAAACAAGAGAATGTCATTTCATTTCATGTCTTTCGATTATGGGTAACAATGTATGGTATATCGCAAACCGTGGAATCGCAATCCCATTCGTCAGTCAAGCATCATCGATTGTCCAATGCCGCTATTCTAACCATCTGGCGGATGGGAAAACTCTAATGAATGGATCCCTAGCGTTTGTTCACTTTGTCTTTCAACACATGTTCATCTGAGAGATGGCTTAAGAGCCACAGATAGAAATGCGATCGTGTGCGACTCCTGTCCAAACGGAGAACGTGATATAACACCATCATGGTCACCTGTTGCGTGCATCATCTTCCCATTCCGATCCTTTTGCTTCAGGACGGAAGCCACATTTGCTGGGAGGAAACCAACACAACGACATATACTAAATCTATACAAATTTCAAGATGATATGTTTTAAACACTTTATTGGATGGAACCGTTTTTAATCATGAAAGACGGGAAGTTGGTCCAGCTGTTATGCGCCTGGAATCCATGTGGTGACCTGAACTTTCCTGTAGATGGGAACATGGGCGCGTAGGGATGTTCCCACCTTCGTTCACTCTATTCTTAGCCGCTGGTCCGACTGCACTCTTCGCTTTCCTGAAACTCTCCCACCCGCCATTTTCAACGCTCGATAACTGCCGACGGCTCTCTGCAGCACCAACCGATCCATCAGGAGAAACTGGAGCTTATTGTACAAATCTCCATCTGCCAGCAACAATTCAACGGCTATATCATAAAAAGAAGAAAGGAAGCAGCACAAACGCTACCCATCAGACACTGGATTCATTAGTTATTTTCTTCTCCACCATATTCGTCTTCTTGTTTGCTCATCAACACACAGAATGAGTCGCCAAGGGTATTTGATCCTGCATGAAAAGCGGTCACGGCCGCATGTTTACTACTTCTCACTGGAAGATGGCTTCCTGCGATATTTTGCATCTCCTGGCCCCAATCAGAAATCCGTAGGGGAGATCCGTCTCTCCGGATGCAAGATCGTCGTGAAGGCACAGAAACGACCAGACGGAGTCCCGAACAGCTTCTTCCTCGAAACACGCAAGGTGTTTGTCAAAGATCGTTCCTACACACTCGGCAAGGTCATGCGTGTGGAACTGAGCGCTGCCAGTAATGAAGACCGTCAGGAGTGGGGAAAGGCGTTGTTCTCGTGGCAACGATATTACTGGCGTGACCCGAATACACCTGACGATTTTGATGCATTAACGGCGGATAAGATGACCAAGATGTTGCTGCAGGAGATTATTGACCAGCATTTCCATATCAAAGAACCGTTAAGCTCTTCGCTTGCAGTGGCGAAGCAGCCACTGTCATTTTTGAGGAGGAACGCGCACTCGTTGCGTCGGTCGTTTTCCATGTCCATGAGTTCCTCGGCATCAACAGCCTCTTCTTCCCAGTCCTTGTCCGCGAGTTCAAAGCCAGAAGCGCTAAGCAATATCACCGAGTGTATTGCTGACAAAGTGCAGCTCACGAAAGTGGCGTGTCCAACCACGCGCACATCACGAACTGGAAGCTATCCAACACCGACGCGCGGTAGTAACAACCAGACCACGCACATGTACTAAAGATATCCATTTCGAAGTCGCATCCTCCTCTGTCTTATCTATCATCCAATCAAAGAAGTAGTAGTACACTCATAAAGAAGAACTTTGTATATTGGCCACTATCCATGCGAAAAAGAACTATCAATGATGGTGGTTGTCGCTAAGTGAGAAACAAAATTATCAGAATGATTCACTTTTCTCACAACATTTTTATCCGTGGTAATGTTTACAGCCATCATATAAACACGAAGCATTCATTATGCAGAATCAATTGATTATTAATATTCATTGCAGCACCCAGCGTTTCGCACGTTTCATGTATGCGCAGGCTAGAGCCCATGTTCGATTTTTCTCTGGTTTTTAGCTGTCTACGCATCTTCGCCCACATGGCGCCGTTTGGAGACCACAATCGTTCGTTCCTGTGTATCGGTTTCAAACTTTGAGATGAGCAGCGATCGCGTCGACGTTTCTAGCCGCACGGTGGGGAACACAAGCGCATCGACGCCGTTTGCGTCGGCATCATCGTCTTCTTCGCCTGTGTTCTCCAGCAACTGATCCAAATCAATGGCTTTCTCGGCAATTGACGTGAAGAACCCATTTTTCTGTTCGGTAGCTGTGTACTGGAGATCTCCTTCGGCCTTCAAGCACAAGCCATATCCGTCATTCACTATCAAACCCAGCACTTCGTCGCTCATTTTGGTGTTGCTCTCGTTTGTTTCCCTTATGGGGATTTTGGGGATGGAGGTGAGGTTCTTATAAGGGAGTGCTGCACCTCTGATCAAGGGTTTTGCGCTACAATTCGGTTCGGGCCAATTTGGCTTCCAGGTAAATTTTACAAACCCGACCCATGTTCTTCTTCGATGTTGTTCTTCTCTGACTGAACTTCAACATTAAATCTTTTTAGAGAGGTTATTTGATTACAGAGGTATTCTTCATTTTGCTATTGCGGATTCTTCCGCTTCTTTTCGGATTCAACCGACGGCAACACGAACTTACCCCACGTTTCCTTCCAAGAAAATGTGCGACGACATGCATTCGTTCAGCGCCACTAACGGACGCTCCCGATACGCTCCAGCGGCGTACACCAGCGCATCACATGCGCCATATGCTGACGCATCGAATGAACCGTCGCTCGCTACAGATAAAGCGCTGGATGTCATCTTCTGCGCGGTTGAACGCGTCGCGCAAGATGTGTTTGTCGTGATTTGCACCACAAGCAACTGGCAAATCTACCGACTGGATCGGTTTTCTAGCACACGTGAGAGCCTCACACCGGTGAAGGTTCGTTCTCTGGTGCTTATGATTGTTTATATGTATGTGGATTGACTTGTGATGGGTTCACCGCGCCCTTTCAGGTTGCAGCGGATAGTGAGAATCTTGGTGGGTTAATTGCCAATGTGCGCTTTCTGCGATTGTTTCAGTTGCCTGGGGATGATTCTAGTAGTAGCAATAGTAGTAAAATAGAACGGGTGCAGATTGGCGCACTCTTTGTATCGGTTGCATCAGAGCGATGCAGAGAGGTCGATTATCAGCACCACCACAATGCATTGGAAGACTGGGAAGGAGAGGACGAAGATTCGCAAATATACAACCAAAGTAGCGAAGATCTCACCGTCTACTCACTTACAGAAGAAAGGTTTGTTATAAATCATTCTGTTCCATGCGTCAATCCTTGTATTAGGAAGAATGCACTAAATTATGTTTTGGCGCCTGCAGACTCTTGCATAAACTGCCGCCATCGCCATCATTAGTTGTGGACCTGCAGTTCAATGCCTCCTTGGCCGCCATTCTCTGCGAAACCAACGTGATTTTACTCTACGATCTCCACAAATTCAATCTCGTGCGTCGTATCGAGACCTCATCGGTTGCCATGGCACTGGGTTCATGCTGGATCGCATACCCGGGATTCATCGCCGATCGTGATCGGGAGTCGGTCCATGCAAACGCTTCAAGTGATTCAGAAGAAGTGGTACCAGAGGCAATGGTCGGCGGGCAGCAATTCGGCTCAAAACTGGAGACTTCATCGTCGTACAGTGCCATCGATGTAGCGCAGAATGTGGCGTCCGGGCTCTACTATCTCTCAAAGATTGGACGAACAACCATTGCACCATATCTCTCGTCGTCACCTGGAAATGCTACAACTACATCACTGAACACATCACATGCAATGACCGGAAAGAGAGCGACCAATAGCTACCCACCGACGCGTGGAACCAATAGTATCTCTCCTATGCAAGGGGGCACTTCTAATTCGGGTTCATCAGCATATGGAGGATGGGTTGTTGTCCAAGATCTCGTCACAGAGCATGTGGTATGCAATTTCAGATGTCATTCGACGTCATTGGTGACACTATCGTTCGACTTTTCTGGATTGTTGCTTGCAACGTGCTCAACCAAGGGCCAGAATCTGCACGTGTATCGTTTGTTACCACCATTGCAAGCCACCCATGGCAAGAAACGCGACGGTCATCAGCTTTTGTACAAGTTGCAACGCGGTATCACCCACGCCAGCATCCAAGATGTCGCCTTTAGTCAAGATTCCAAGTGGATCAATGTCACATCCTCGCATGGTACAAGCCATCTCTACGCGATCCATCCTGAAGGTGCACGGATCAATGCCGACACGCATGTCAATGTAGTCCAGGAAGTCAATGACGCAGATGTGACGGAGTTGATGCAACAACGCGAAGTAAATGATTTCTACGCAGATTTTCGCACCCTGGAGACAAAGACGCTACGGCAGGTGTTGAAGATTCGACACAGTATGAGTTTATCTGGAATGTCTTTATCTTTTGCGTCGCCAGGTCTGGCAGATGACAGTTCTCCAGGTGGGAGTGGATTTGGTTCACGTAGCCCAAGCCTCGTCGAGAGTGCGCTCAATACTTCGCAAGCATTTCTCAGTCACCTTGCTCAGTCCTCCTCTACCATCTCACGCATGGATTTTAAGTCTGCATTTGAGAATGATACTGACGTGGAGGTGAGACGTCGACGCAGTCGACGCCGCATCAGTTGCCTGTTTGCTCATGACGGACTAAATATGGTGATCTGTTGTGACCGAATGTTAAAGTTGTATGAGATGAAAGTGGAGGGTACTAAAAGCGCTGGAAACAGCCCTGCTACCATGAAGATGTCATCTGCGGAGCACGCGAGGCAATCTAAGTCCTCGAGTGCGTTTGGATTTTCGGCCAGTGTAACAGAACTCAAGACCTGGGAGCTATCTGGTCATTCCCGTAAGAAAGCAGAGACGACTACCGGAACTGAGGATCGGGAGACCGTAACATCACGCGATGGTTCAATTCAGAGCAAATGCAACGGTAAAAGCGAACTACGCACGTTTGCACAGCGCTCATTACCATTGTGGGCACATCCCAAGGTAACATTTCGAGCAATTGATCAAGAGCATCCTGAAGGGCAGGTCCTGGAAGTGAAGCGCAAAGGACCAAACCATGATAACTCAGGTGGCGATGGTACTGTCAATGGCGACGATCAGCTCTTTGTGCTGGAAATGGATACTTATTTTGGCATTGGAGGCTCACCAGTCTTCAACGGAAGTGAGCCGGATCGTCGAACTCCTCCAGATGTCCCGCCGCTAGATCTACGCGAGAGCATCAACATGGCCATGTCGTCGTCACTATCGGCGGTACCACAGAAACCATTAATCACAAACAACACCGTCTGCCTAGGTAACAATTCTACCTCATCAAATATTGCCGATACACATGGACGATCAAAGAAGAAGAAGAAGCAGAATGGTCGATCAACTATCGAGTCAAACGGAACCTCTACATCGTCAGCGGTGTCGTCTCTTCAGTTCACCCTGCAAGATATGTATTTTGCGCTCCCGAAAGAGAAAACTAGTTGATCACACTATGCAAATCCAAACACACAAGTAGAAACCAAGACAAAAATACGAAGCGCGCTACGTTTCAGCAGTCAGAGTGAACAAAATCAATAACCAAGTAAGTAAAATATCAAAAATGAAGTCTCATCATCACACTTTGTGTGTACTTTAATTTACTATCTCCAATTTGCAAGCTTTCTATTCATCGGCTGATGGACGTTCCAATCCATTTTCCGTCGGCTGGAGCATTAATTCTACGAGTTGCGACACCTGCTTGCTGAGAATTTCCTGTACTTCAGCGCGGGTCTGGCCCACTTTGCCAGCTAACTCGACGTAATACTTGAGCTTTGGTTCTGTGCCACTCGTTCGCAGCGTGGCGACGCAGCCGTTCTTGAACGAGTACGTGATCATGTGACTCGAAGCGCTCACGGGGAGAATGGCTTTGCCATCGGATTGCGCACTATCGTACCCGGTTGTCAAGTCACGAATCGTGTCAATTTCGAAGTCACCACACTTGTCCCAGTATTTGCCTTCGTTGCGTAGTCTTGCAAAGATGGCGTCCGTTTTTTTTGGATCATAGCACTTGACGTAGTGATTCTGCGTCACGAAATGGCCGTACTTCTGATAGAGTTGCTCCAAATGTTGCGTGACAGTCTGGTTGGTCTTGGCGAGTTGCACAGCCATCTCGGCGAACACCGCGGCCGCACAGACACCGTCTTTATCCTTGACGAGATCTCCTACACAGAAGCCGATCGCTTCTTCGAACGAGAACAACACCGTTTTACCAGCGTTGCGCAAGTCGACAGTCTTGTTGCCCATCCACTTGAATCCGGTCAGCGTCTCAACAAAATTCAGTCCCTCGACTTGAGCCACAGCGCGCAGCATCTTGGACGAGACAGTCGATGCCACAAAGTATAATTGTGTCCGGTCGGCATCTGGATGCACCTTCAGGTACTGTGTGAGCTCCCAATGACCAAGCAATACACCGATCTCATTCCCAGTGAAGATTTTCCATTGTCCCGTGGATGGATTCAGTTCCGCAACCGCCAATCGGTCAGCGTCCGGATCATTCGCGAGAATGAGTCGTGCGCCATTGGCTTCCGCGGTTTCCATGGCCAATTTTAGTGCGCCTTTGCCCTCCTCTGGATTGGGGAATGCAACAGTGGGGAATTCTGGATCAGGGAGAAGCTGTGGAGTCACTTGGATGTAGTTTTTGTGGTTAAAAGCGGCAAACGAACGACTGGTGAACGCATGGCCGACACCATGCATGGCTGTGTAGGCGATTTTAAGGTCAGTCGTCGAATTATCCTCTGGATATCTGCACAGTCGCTGCTTCATCAACTCGAAATACTTTTTTGTCATTTCCTCTGTTGGGTCCTCTACCAACGGAGACAGACGCAGATTCGCTAGCATCGCATCATCATATAATGTCCATGGCGCGAGATTCTCCTGAATTGATGCAGCAATCGCAGCGTCATGCGGTGGGATGATCTGACTGCCGTTACTCCAGTAGACTTTGTAGCCATTATCGGCTTTGGGGTTATGCGATGCCGTGACCATCACACCGGCCGCGCACTGGTTCTGGTCGATGCAGAATGGCACGAGTGGAGTAGCCACAAAGCCTTCGTAGAGATAGACCTTGATACCGTAGAATACACAGACAGCCGCAGTGAGTTCCGCGAATCGTTTCGAGTTGAGCGAACCCTGTTGCCGATGGTCATAGCCAATAGCAAACCCCATGCGCTTGGCGTCTTCGCCAAAGACTTGTGTCAAATATTTACAGATGCCCTATGGATAGTAAAACAATATAAACATGAGCCACATAGACACTTCAACAGAAATCTAACCCATATATAGCTTACTTGGGTGGTCTGGATGACGACAAGGTCGTTCATAGCCGCAGGTCCAGGTGCCATAGCAGCACGCAGTCCCGCTGTACCAAACTCAATGCGAGCGTTGAAGATTTTGCGTAGTTGCGGGAGGTCATTGGCAGTGATGAGATCTTGGACGATGCGCTTTGTGCCAGTGTTCACGTCCCAATCAACCCATTGCTGAGCGAATGCGAGCAATTGTTCGTCGGAGGAAGAAGAAGAAACAGCACTCATCGTAGCAGATGAAGAGAGGGGAAGGCACTTGGTGAGTATGTGTCGTTGCGGAAGACAATTGAAGAATGAGCGATTGATCTTGAGATTCGCTTGCCATATGACCTGTTCGCATTCACTCAAATTACCCCCCAAAAAAGCGAGCAGCTACTAATTTCATTCAGTAGGCCATTGAGTAAACTAATTTAAAACAGTTCTTATCTACGTTTTTATACTAATTTCATGTTGAAGCTACTGAGAAAAACTGATTTTAGATATTTAATACGACGTGAAGACACGCGAGAGTGGATTGTCACATTCAACTTGCATTCACTTGCATTCATATGTGGTGCCAGGTTTGGTATGTAAACGAAAGCTTGCATTAGTTTGGTTGGATGCAATCAATGGTATCGCATTGATACACATCAAGCTTCTATTACTATGCTTATACTCGTGCTTACTACCTATCTACTGCTGTTGCAATTGCTGCTGCTTGCGCTTTTCCTCTTTCTTGCGCTGTAGCCGCTGCTTCGCCTTGAGGTTCTTCGCTTTCTTCTTCGCGGCATCTTGTCGCAATTGCTCTAGCAATTGATCCTGTGCGCTCATGGTCGTTTTCCTCTTTTTCAGTATGTTGTTATTGTTACTATTACTATCATCAGTTGTGGTGGATGCTCCTACTTGTGTCTTGTACCGAATTAATTCCTCTTCTTCATTCGCCAGGTCTGCATCCTCATTCGCCTCTGCTGCAGCTGTTGCATCCAGTGCATTATTGCTGCGGTAGGATCCTGATTTCCGCAGCAATTTCTTCTTCATCTCTTGCTCCTCTTTCGTCAGTATTTTCCCACCTACTACTGCTCCTGGTCCAGAGGAAGAGGATCCCGTTGTATTTCTCCCCGTCAAACTCGGTGGGGCTGAGGTCGATGGACGATATAATTGTACCGCTGGTCGACCACTCTTGTCCGATGTATCTGCTCGATCACTCTCTTCGGTGGCTCCGACGTGTGTAGTTGTACTAGAGCTTTCGCCTTCATCATCCAGCAACCACGAACTCACTACATCAAACGCACTCGATTGAAACGTAATGTCTTCTTCATCCTCCTTCTGCCCCATGACGCTATTGACTTAGCGCACAACAACAATAACTTCGTACTTTGTACGTCCATCACAGTAAAAGTTGAAGTCCAGGCCAACAACACAATTAAGAAACCCAAACCCGTTTTTTTTATTTGTATTTAAATATTAAATGGGTGGGTGGGTATAAAATATGGGTGTAACGGGTTTTATTTTGTGCCTCCTCTTTTTTGGTTGGTTGGCTGGTGGCAGCGCTGTTCTGACTGGGAAGGTCACATACATCGCCGCCAATACATCAGCCAGCACTCTTTGATTCTTGTTCCAACCACCAAGAACTCTCTTTACTATCGTCAGCAACCATGGGTCGTATGCACAGTCGTGGCAAGGGTATGTCCAAGTCGGCTCGCCCGTACAAGCGCACCCCACCTTCGTGGCTTAAGGTCACCGCCGAAGATGTGGAAGACCACATCTGCAAGTTCGCCAAGAAGGGTCTTACGCCATCGCAGATCGGTGTCATCCTTCGTGACTCCCACGGTATTGCTCAGGTGAAGAGCGTCACCGGTAGCAAGGTTCTCCGTGTCTTGAAGAAGAACGGTGCGTTATATTTGATCAAAGTCTTTTATTTGATAGTGGGAAGCTTAAAACTGACAGATGTGGTTATTTTGTTTTTTGTTGGTTCCATCTTTACCCTGGGCTCGGTATTACCTGACGTACGGATCTGATGGAACCCCCTGGATGTTTCTCTCCGTTTGACGTGGGAATACGCGGGTATGGGCAATATGACATTGAATACATTATTAAATGATGATCAGGTCTTGCCCCTGAATTGCCGGAAGATCTGTACATGCTCATCAAGAAGGCTGTGGCTGTGCGCAAGCACTTGGAACGCAACCGTCAGGACAAGGACTCCAAGTTCCGTTTGATTCTTATTGAATCGCGTATCCACCGTCTTGCACGTTACTACCGTATGAACCGCAAGCTCTCGCCTAACTGGAAGTACGAATCTTCCACGGCCTCCACGTTGGTGGCGTAAGCTTAGGGCTCTTCTGCTGCTTGCTGTTGCCTGGTTGACGGTGTTGTGTTGATTTTTATCAAGAAAACATCGAAGAAACAATAAACAAAGACACATTTGCTGGCTTCGTATTATGATTGTTCTATTGTATTTGCTTTAATTATCGCTCTTTTTCTGGCTTTTTCGACCATTTCACGCTCGATAGCGAGTGATTTACTTTTGCATTCCTTCTCTAAATGCTGCGCGACGCTCTTGGCCACGATAGTCTCACCACAATCGTCGCGTGGACATGTGATAAAGCGATTTGGGCACTCATGATGGTGGTGCTTCTCGATGAACCGCTTTTTCACACTCGCACCACAATTTAGGAGACATTCTTGCATAAACTCCTTCGCCTCATACTGATTCACTAGCAGATCTCGATATAGACGCCGTTCACATTGTACCGTCAGATGTTTCTGCGTATCGACAAAGCGAAACGTTTGACCACAACCGATTTCTTTACATGTCACCATGCGATTAATACATTCTAGACGATGATGCTTCTCCAAATCTTTCACAGCGACAAGCTCCTGACAATGTTGACGACACAAGACAAGATCCACCTGTCGATCTCTGGCACGTTGCGCCAGTAATTTCAGCTTTTGGTTAATGAAACAACACGTCTGATCTCTGAATGACGGCGTCGGTGGGATCCCAAAACGTTTTCTAGTTTCAATTGTGTCGTATAAGAGCCATTTGGTCTGGAAACACGGCGAGCGAGGCAGCGAGAGCGACATATCATCCACAAATTTGCCCATGCCTTCCTCCATGGTCCAATATCCTAGTAACTCTTTACACTTGTTCGCAGGGAGGATCGAATTGCTGAATTGCTGGATTTGTTGCAAAGAGCGACACTCGCGCCAGTAACGAATCTCTTGAACAAACCCCTGAAAGGATTCCATTGGTTTGTTGGTGCCAATGCGACTTACTGGCAGCTCAAACATGCCTCGGTGGATAGTCTGCAGTTCACCGTTGACAACTAAACGTAATTCCTTCTCGTTGGCAGCAAACACTACATGGTTCCAGCGTTTACGAAGCAATTGCGTCTTAAGATTCACCTCCCATCCATTCTTACTACCACCGGCTTTGGCTGATCCATCTCCACGACTACCAAAAGGTCGGTAGAAGGTGATTTCGCCTTGGCTTCCAGCAACAAGTGAGATGGAATTCCGCGAGGAAGACGCGATGATGTGCCGACCACAGCGCTCCAGCAGCTCCGTAGGCGTATTGTCGGTCATTGTCGCCAATTTCTGGTCAATTTTCGCTAGTTCGCGCTCATATCGTTGCTTTAAGCGATCTTTCTCTATTGGATCGTCCACGCTAGTCAACTCAGTCAATAAAGCCTGAAACTCGCTGCGTTTGCTAAGCAATTTGCGTTGTTCGGTACGTTGCTGCTGTTGTTCAGCGCGTAAAACCGAATTGTTACTACTGTTGTTGCCGCTAGCCAGATGCTTTGCCCACATCTCCAGGTCACTTAGCATTAACAACTCTTTCTCTGGCAGCAATTCCATCAAGAGCGAGCTCAGTGAATAGCTCTGTCGTTGCTCAATGATTGCTTGTCGGATGTATTCCTGATCTTCAGTTGATTGTTGCTGGAAAATCCGCCATGCTTCGGTGATATGGATCTGAATCCATCCTCGGGCCAGCGCAATCGCCTTCGTGGTCGTCATAATGCCTTCTTCCGATGTATGTAGCTCATTAGCCAGTTGATTCGCTGAGCCAGAGAGCTCGGCGCTACTGCTGTTTCTGCGTTTGTTCTGCTGTTTTAATTGCTTGAGTTTCTTTTTGCAAGCCTCGGACTGTGCTTGCCATCGGTTGAACTCCTGTGTGTTGACCATTACTGTCTCCACATTCTTTACGCTGGTTTCCATAAGCGATAGGATCTCCTCTTGCGCATCGGCCATCCATAGGAAGTACTCGGCTGTCCAGGGCGGCGACAGATCCGATGATGATAACTGTAAGCTGCTATTGAGGGCAATATAGGCGTTTCCACCGGTTGTGAACTGCAACATGCTTCGCTCCTTCTTTGAGAGGAGAATGAAATCTTCATGCAAATGACGATCTCGCCACCGCAATCTGACTGTACAGCCATGTGGTGCATTCTTACAGGCCACGATACGACTAATACACTCGTTGTGATAGTGTTTCTTCAGATGTCGGAGCTGCACTTCCAGTCCACACTCTTGACAGGGTATGACTGTATTTTTCTCCCTCGCTCTGGCTGCGAGCGCGTTTCTTTCAAGTGTCACACAACAGAGCGTCGCGATATGCTGGTCGAATTTGCCCACAGGTACCCATTCTTTGCATCCGTCGGCTGCATTCGGACAAGGACGCTCTCTTTCCAGACACTCATCTTCTTGATGGTCGAGCAGATGTCGCTTTTTGACGGGCAGGTGACACCAGTCACAGGTCGTTTCTTCGTTGACCAGCAACGCATCAGCAGCGATTTGCTGACGACGCAGTGAGACAGCACATTCAGATGCTTCATGATGGTCGGTCTGGTCAAATGGGAAGCGCACTTTACAGCCCCATTCGGCGAATCTACACTGGACGAGCCGCTTGATGCAGACAGACAACTGATGTCGCTGCAATTGCCGCTTGGGAATGGGACGACTCGTATCGTGGCAGAGATCACATTCGACCAACGTGTCTCCGTCCTGTTTGCTGCGTAGCCACTTCCTCGTTCGTTTTACGGAACGGCAATCGTGCTGATCATGATGCTGTTGGCTATAAGCTGGGAATGTCTGGAGGCACCCTGGACGATCGCATGTGATTTGGCGTTGGCGGCACTCGTGCTGCAGATGGCGTTTCTGATCGGAAATACGCAGCTCATCTCCGCATTCGCACAGGACCAGCTCGCTAGGAGATATTTGTGATGATTGCTCTGCTGATGTGGGTCGCTTTACCAAAGTCTTCAAGTGTGGGCTCTTGGGACTAAGCTGTAGCGGCCCTAATAGTTGACTGGCAGTGCATTTAGCCAACAACTTGGATCGTTGCGCTTCTACTTCCTCCAATGCCTTGGCGATCGCTAATCTGGCCCATTTCAACATACAACGTAGCCGTGAGATCATAGAGTACCTGCTTTTCACATATATGTTATAGACATACAGATCTGTTGATGGCACTGGCAACGACATGCTTCGCAGTGCTGGAGTCATGTGCACTTCTGCTTTCGGTGGGGTCGCCAATGTAAGCGAGGGAATCCGCGCTTCAACCCATTCCAGTTCCGTTTGCTGCAAATTTCTCGGCTTCCAGTCATTCTTTGGACTGAGTGGCCTACTGTCGCTTATCGATTTCATTGCATTGTTGCCATTTTCCAATGGAGAGTTTTTACCGTTGCAGATTTCAAACGCCCAGGGGAGTTCTAAAAAAAGCAACGTTTAGGCATCTCAGTCCAGCGTGAATTTGGTTCATGCTGTCGATGTAACAGTACTGTCTGTTGATGGCAGTCGTGTCTGGCGACTCAGATACTTTGGTCGCTCTCTTCCCTCCAGATCTTGTCTTGTGAGGCGAGCTATGTTGATTGAAGTGTTGACATCTCGGTTCTACAGCCTATCACACTGTTGACATAGTAATAGACCGTGTACAAGTCGAAGTTGTCTGTCTTCGTCACGCTTTTTGGTGTTAAGGTCCAACCTGACA